>JAGDYQ010000091.1:2123720-2148246 GCA_021962125.1 Bulinus truncatus | reverse complement strand
ACTGTAATGTTTGAATAATCGGTCTATAGAAGTGAGCATATTTACCTAGAAATTAAAAAAAAAAAAATTTTTTTTTGTCTACAGATCCAAAACAAGCTGTTGAATTTTTAGAAAAAATGAAAGAAAAAGTTAAAGCTAGTGAGGAAGCAAAAGTGTTATGTATGACTACAATGAAGAATTGGATCACTGAGACATCAGGAATAAGTGATTTCCCTCCAGTAAAGGTGAGGCATAGTGTTCGTTGCTAAAATGTTTGTCATCAAACCATAAAAATGTAGTCCATGTAACGTTTTAAAATTTAAGATACAGAAAAACTTACCATTGATTTATATCAACATAAATGCACTTGAAAGAATACATTTCTTTAAAGATATTATGTGACATTTGTAAATCACTTTTTAAAACTTGTATCCTTTTTTAATAAAAGGCTCCCCTGATTGAAGAAAGTGAAAAGATCTTAAATGACATTGGATGGAGTGACCACTGTTCATGGCAGATTTGACAATTGACCAGTAATTATCACAAGCTGATGGGCAACCATGCACAATATTACCAGGAAGCTTTGGAGATTTTTGGGGGATGCACAAGAGCTCAAGTGAGTCTTTTTGCTAATTTGTAAACTTTCTGCATTGATGTGTATTACAGCCTAAATAAAAAATCTGTTCGTTTATTATGAAAATGAATAGGAAAAAAAACTGGTGGAGCATGCTGACAAAGAACTTCTTTTACCCATAAAGTGTTTTCATAAAAAAATATTTATAGTGGTGCTGATCTAGCAGAAAGATTTATATAGAATGTTTATGTTTTTTGGAAATTTGATCATTTGAAATTCTCAAGGCCATGATGTTAATGTACTTTTGTTACCAGATTTAACTGTGAAATAAATAGCTTTTATGTTTAAAAAAAAATATTTAAAATGCAGAATCATGCCAACTACAATTCGAAAATAATACATGTAGTAAGAAAAACATTCAATCAAAATAATAATCTCCAGTGTGAAATTTGAAAGCAATTTTCAGAGACAAAATTAAAAAGTTCTTTTAAAAGGCTTAAAGAATAGGGGAGAGAATTTTTTGGCAAGAACCTAATATGAAAACTATTTTAAAAGATTCTTCATTTTAAATGTAATTATATGATGGGGGGGACCCATTAAAGACCAAAAACAGTTTACTAAAAAGATACATATTTATTTTTCAATACTTTAGTAGTAATTGACTTTTTAAAAATTATAGAGTCTTATAAAAAAAAAAAGTTTTCACACAGCTTAAAAACTGAAAAAGAGATTTTTTGAAATATTAATATACTGTTTTTTTATGAAATACTTTCAGGACATGCCTAAATCAGAACAAGCTGAGAGGGCTTTTAACATTGGTCTTGCAGCTATCATAGGGGAGAGAGGAGCTTGGCTAATTTTGGTGAACTCTTGGCTCCACTGACATCCTGGCTTCAACTGCGAGGAACTGATAAGGAGTGGCTTGTCGGCACCTCCCTACGCCTTTAATAGTGGAGACATTGATAATTTACAACTCTGAAGTTGAAAAATGGTCAACTCAGGTAAGTACTGTTTTATTTTGTTGGATACTTTCCTTGTATTGAAAACAAGTATCTCTAAATAAATGATAATCAGTTATTAAATTTTGACTTTTTTTTATGTTTGTAGGAACTAAATTAAAAATATTTAACTCAAAAATTTAACTCATACAAATCACAGTTATAGTTCATTTGTCAAGTCAACTTAGATGTTTGGCTGAATTGACGATTATATCGTTGTTTTCATAGAATACAAAATATTTTTGTTCAGCACTACAGCCAGCAATAAAATTTTAAAATTAAAAAAAAAAAAGCGAAATAACTCCCAATATTTTTACATTTAATGTCTTCCTTAAATTTTCGATGGCAATTCGTAAGTTTCTGGCGTTCTGTGATAAGCATGATATGATATTTTTTTTCAATAAGAAATGTAAGCATTTTGGTATCTTACTACAGATAATTATTAAACATTGAGTTAAATGATTCTCAAGAAATAAATAGTTGGCATCATGTGACCCTCCTACGAGTCTCTAACTCAGAGTCATGTTATTATTATTTCGAAATTTCCTGCAGTTTTTGCAATTTTTCCTATCGAATAAATTTTTGAAAATAAAACAATACTGTTTTACAATTATTTATTCATTTCTGTACAAAATGATGCCAACTATATTAAAACATGTAAATCGCTTTAGTTTTTGGGATAATTTTTACGAAGGGTAGGGAGAAAAAAAATGAAGGGGGAATGAATTCTGTCTAAATAGGAAAACAATTACAGTTTTTAAGAGTTAAAAATATACTCTGCATGTTTGATGGGCTTTGTGTATTTTTCAAATGTAAAAATAAATTATCTAGACTGAAGTATTTTTTTAGAATGTTGCACATATCTTATTCCGTCTTATGTTTTATTTCTCACTCAGCCTGATCTGAAAGCCAATGAAGTGATCATGCGTAACAAGATCAATCTGCTTTGTCTCATGGAGGTAATGTGGTGTTGATGGAATTTACACTGCAGTTTGCACAAAGATTAAAAAAAAAAATACAATTTCAATGAATAGCCATTTATAGACACTTTTCTATGGCCATTTAATATTAACAAATGAACATTTTTTATCCTTTACGGAACTTTTCTGTAAAATAGTATCAATAAAGAAATCTTACGTCCATACAGGAAAAAAAGTAGAGTTCATCTGTTAATAGTAGCAATTTCATACTAGTTGACTTAAAAATATGTAGTGACTATACTTTTCTGTAGCCAATCTCTTGTTGCCATTTTGTATTTTCTGTACCTGGGAACATTGCCCAAGCTTGAGAGAAAATTCCAGAACTCACTGAAATTCTAACTTTGAGATCTCATGTTCACCTCCACCCAAATTTAAGGAGGTGTTACATACATATGTTCCCTTGTCTTAAAATCTGTCATTTCTGTTTGAACTCCATGACAGTAGCTGCCATTTGAAAAAGAGATTCAATGTTTATTTTTCATTTTTTTTTTTTCAGATGACTTTTCAAAGGCCAGCAACAGACAGACAGCTTACATTTGATAGCATTGCCAAAACAGCCAAAATTGATAAAAACTTGGTTAGTTGATTATATTTTTTTTCGGTCTTTTAAAACATTATCTTTGTTTGATATCCTGGTAATAGTTTATCTTTGAAGTAATTTGTGGATGGTTTATTTCCAGCATTTGGAAATAATGTTCAAAGGTAAAAACTTGATGTTTTTATCATTAATTAATAAATAGATCATATTTATGTTTCAAAGTATTATAATTCAAGATTAATACTAAAAAATATAACAGCATAAAAAGTATTGAAATATCTAATATTGAAATTAAAAAAAATAAAAAGAATACAGTGCTAATGTAATCTTGTACCAAGATAAAGAATTTTTTTGTGTGATTTTTACATTTTAATGTATGCACCTTAATTATTAGTGGGATGGATGGGCGAGTGGTGTAGATATTCGGCTGACGACCTGAGAGTCATGGGTTAGATCCTTGGTGAGAAAATTTTTCCAGGTGTTATTTGGTGCAAAGTCGTCCCGACAAGTCCACCCAGCTTTAAATGGTTACCTGACTTATGTTGGGGAGGTAAAG
Organism: Bulinus truncatus; assembly: GCA_021962125.1. NCBI lineage: Eukaryota > Metazoa > Mollusca > Gastropoda > Planorbidae > Bulinus > Bulinus truncatus. The sequence goes on along the minus strand of JAGDYQ010000091.1, from coordinate 2,144,621 downwards.
GTGGCTGGGTGTTGTGCTAATCCCTTCATATGACGTGGTTATAGAAACAGATCTACTACTATTACCATTATTATCTGCAGCATTGATGGTCTTTTTCTTTATAATTTTACTAGTTTATGAATCTATTTTTAAAAACTGAAATTTATTATTTCTTTAGGTTGAGCTGTTAGTCATGAAAGCTCTAAGTCTGGGACTCGTTCGTGGCTCTATAGATGAAATCGAACAGAAATGCCACATGACTTGGGTACAGCCCCGTGTGCTAGATCGTAAACAGGTATGTTTAGAATGATTTATGAAAACCTTTTTCTAAAGTTCATAAAGCTTAATACAGGCAAGACACACATAATTTTTTTAATCGAGGGTTAGAAAATTGATCAACAGCTTTATTTGGTAAATTATTTTTATTTAATAATTTTTTTTTCTTTACACAATTAGATTGCAAGTATGCAGACTCGACTAGAACTGTTGGGTAAAGATATTGGCATAATGGAACATTTACTAGAAGACAAAGCGCATGATATTCTTACATAAAGTCTGGATCTTAAACTCTGCTAGTATCAACTCATTCATTTCAATGTTCAAACAGTTATGAATATATGTATTCTTTTTTTTTTTAGCATTCATTAACATGTTTCTTACTAAACTACCGGCTCTGATATTTCAACAATATTTGGTAGTCTATGTATTGATAGCTCATGAAGAATTTTTTTTAAAAGAAGTGCAGAAACCTGTTGAGAATGTTAGCAATGAGTCTAATCTCTGTCTAATTTGTTTCATTTATTCTATTTTACCATGTCATCAATTTGTTAATTATTAAAAAGGACTTTCAAAAGTCCAAAAATAAACTTGAAAACATTTTTTTACTTACTGCTGATTAATTGTATTTTGTCCATGATAATTTATTATTTCATTTTGTTGTGACTGTGTTAAACAAATTTAGCATACAGATACTTAAAATGAAAACAGGTTTCAAAACCAGATACATGTATTTAACAAAATCTACTATAAAGAGACAGCTTATGTGCGAAAATCAAACGTTTTAATTTAATAAGTCTAAAACTATGAACAGGGGGAATGGGGTTTCATCTATTCAGAATCTTACATGGTCTTTATAATAACCAAGTCATCTACCCTAATGATTAAGCATTAATGTGTAGAGTGAACACCAATTATGGTTGTCTTAAAGAAACAAGTTTTTTGTGTACAAGATTCAAGTCCACTTACGGCCATCGAGGCAGATGAAGTGTATAGTTCATCCGTTTCTGTAAACACGGTATAAGAAGGGATTATGTGGTTATCACAGAGCCCAGCCACCTTTACTTCCCTAACTATGGTCAGGTACCCATTTAAAGCTGGGTGGAGTTTGGGACTCAACACAAAATTTCACCTGGAAAAAATTTCCTCTATGGTTCACACAGAGGATTGAGTCATGGACTGTCTGGTCAACAATCAATCTACATCGTTTGACCACCCACCCACGTAGAGGTGTGATTTAAAATAAAAAATTTTCTGTTGTAAAAACAAATACGTGAACATCTTTTCATTTTTTATTGAAGAATATTTATATCAAGAAGTCATAGGTTTACTATATTTTTTGTTAGTTATTACAGATTACTTATTAAATACACCAGATTTTTAGCCATTTTTTATCATTTATATAAAGCCATTCTGTTATTAATTGGAAATTAAAAGTTTATACGGAAAATGAGGCCTTTTCCAAAAAAGTAAAGCCATTTTGTAGATGGTACAGTATTTTACTAAGTACATGTATTTAATTTCTATCCTATAATGCATTTTTTTCTATTATTAAACAAAAAGGATATTTCACATCTACAATGCATTCACTCATTCTTAAAACAAAACAAGGCAGCGAGTGGTCCATAATGAAAGGATTTAATTACATTCACAAAAAAAACAAAACAACAAAAGTTGACACGAAGCTATTTTAAAATAAACAAGAAAACTTTCTTGATAATTTTTTTAGCACTTTGCCTATAAAACAGTACACTTGTCACACATTTCTTTGTGACAAATGTGATGACATCACATTAAGCAGGTACATCATGAGCATTATGTATTAATTTTTTTTTTTTGGACAATAAACTCCAGTTTACAAAGAACATGGTATGCATCCAGTATTGTATGCCTGTTTAAAAAAGATTAACTAAAATGAATACAGTATATATAAAGCACGGCTGCATAAATGGCAATAAGGTGTATATCAAAATACAAAAGTAAAAAAAAAAAAATGTATCCAGAAAAATAACTTTCATTATTCAAATATATGAAAAATTTATTTTGTATCTAATAGCTTATCAAAATAATGCTGTTAAAAGATGCGCATAAAAATATGAAACAAAGATTTTTTTTATAACCATTTGACCAAAAGAATACCATGAAAATTAAGATAATGCTTCAGATGAGAAAGAAAATTCTTATAATTGACATCAGCATAATACAACACAACGAGCAGAAAATATTATAACTGATTTCCGCTGTACAGACACACCTGCTGGGTGATCCAGATTTAAAAAAAAAAGTTTACGAAGTGCATAGATTGGCATAAAAATCACAGATACAAAAAAAAACTGACAAAAGATTAAGTAAAAATAAATAAGTAACAGAGATAAATCAATTTACGAAATATAAGTTCAGATGTTTAAAATATTTTATTTTGCTAAGTTTTTAAAAAAAAAATTTCATTTCACAGGATGAATACTGAAAAATAAATTGGAAAAAAACAAAGAAAAACATTTTTCTCTATAGAAAGAAAGTTAGCCTCGATGAGAAATATTCCTACTTTTTACTTGAGAAGTTTTGTTTGGGCTATGATTGAAAACAAATTAATGGACAATTCTGTATCAACTGTACATGATATCAAATAACAAAAAATGAAGTCATTGTGAGGCATCAGTTAAATGAGATAAAATTAGGTCCCCCATTTTAATCGTAACTTAATATTCAAGTTAGAAGTTGTTTCTATCAAATGATATTAAATGCAAGAGCAAGTAATTTTTTTTTTTGTAAACTCAAATAACTTCAATTAAGCATGACTCTAAGAAATAATCAGGCACTTCAATTAAAAAATTTAACACAAAGCTAAAAATTGTTATTTTGTATGAGCAAAGAAAACATAATTTATTCATGCGAACATTTTGAATTTAAATTCGGTCTGAAAAGATTAAGAATTATATATTTCACTGTTGTACTATTTAACTTTTAGATTGCACCTTTTAAACAATGATTTATTTAATAAATCTGATGCAACCATGGAAAAAAAATAATGTAGAAATGAAAAATTCAACTAATTTTTGTCACACCTAAATGATTTTAATTTTTTTTTAATTCTATGAATAATTTAGGCAGAGCTTAGTGGTACTTTAAAAATATTTAAGGTAATAAAAAAAGTGTTGCAAAAGAAAATTAAAATTGAAAAACAATACAAAATGTCATATTTATTGAATACATGAACAAAATCTTTGGTTGCTTCAACGGTTATTAAAAAATAAATTTTTAAATTCTTTGGCAAGAAAACACAAGGCATATTTGCTGAGCAGAATAATCATAAAAGCAAAGTTACTTTGCTGAGCACTACATTTGTTGTAATTAAGTAATTCATGGCTATCTTAAATAAATTAAGATAAAAGGTATTTAACAATTTCATTTTATTAATGAAATTATTTCAGGATATAAATTCATAGTGTAAAATTTTGTTACAGTAATAAGTTGTCTGATCATTATGAAATGTTGGGACAGGCTGGTTTAAAAATTTGAAGTTGAAAGAGTTACAGAAGGACATTAAAAAAAAAATGATGTCAGAAAGTTGGACTACTTTGAACTAGTCTGAAAAAAGTTGGGATATATTAAAAATCAGGGCTCAAGGCTAGATTGATAATGCAAAAGATGGATTGCTGGAGCAGAAGCTCCACATCTGCGCTCATAAATATTTTAAAGTATTGTATGCTTAAATTTACCAATCATTATTTCAAACTGAAAGTAATTGACCAATATTATGATCCTGGTCCCATCTCAAAATGGTGAAGCTCTTATTGGTTAGAAATGTTTCTAATAAAATTTAACGCAAAAGTGCTCACTTATACGCATGGCATACACCGTAAGGAAAAATAAATAAATAAAAGAAGGATTACAATTTTTATTAAAGAAATCCAAATTCATAAAATGTTAAGTGATTAAAAGCTCTAAAATTATATTAAAAAAAATAACTCGATTCCATTTGATGAGGGATCATCCAGCTAATGAGATAAGCAGTTTTAACTGAGTGAACAACTAAAGAGATTTATATATAAAAATAAGATCCCATTGATACAAGACAGAATAACAAAGTAATAATATGAGAAAGATATGACACTAAAAACTGAAAATTTGTTTTAAATTCAATCATTCGCATATAATTGAAGAAACTACAATACATTAAAACATTTAAAAAATCTGCTTTAGAATCTCTTTAAAGCTCTTTTGATAAAAAAATACATATTGATATGACCACATGCAAATAATTTACAGCTTGCAATCTAATCCAACATTTTTTAGTTAATTTACTTTGGCAGCCATCTGTTATAGATACTTGCATAATGCTGCTTATTAAACTGTCATACATTCAACAGCCATTATTAGAAAAAAAAAATGTTGAACACATATTTATATAACAAATTACATATGCAGATCAGTGTAATTGTTGTTGTTTTTTTAAAAATAGAAAACAGCTGTTTCTTTTTTTAAAAAAAAAAGTTATAACTATTTTTGATATTACAAAACATGGCAAGATCTAGTTTTGCTTGTGGCAGATTCCTTCTCCAATCTGATTATTTCCTGTACCCCTGTAACCATCTCTTTGACAGCATCTATCTCAGTCAGACCGAGTCGTCGCTTGTTGGAGATATCATAAATGCCTCCTTCACTGTCTGTGTGCTCTCCGTGAATGCCTGTGGATGAAACAAATATTTTTTTTTTTTACATGTTAGAATTGATTCTAAACAGGGTCACTTTTTGTAATTTGATACTGCTGACTTCTGCTGTTTACACTTAAAAAAAAAATAGCAGTTGAGCTTCAAACGTCCATTGTTTTTTCATTTTTATTTCATTACTTTTTCTTTAAAAAAAATTTCTCAATTTAAAACATAACTACAATATAATTCACCTTTGCCCATATATTACTTTCCATTTTATTTCCCCAGTAGAGCCAGGTGTAAAGATGTAAACAAAAACATTGAACATTGTATTTATATAGGCCTACATCTTTTTACATTTCACTTTTAGATTCTAACAGTTCCAAACTTAGCCAAATTGAGCAACATACAAGATCTGTGATGGACATGGGGAAGTTATAAAAAAGACAGCTTCTCTGTATCACCACCAAAAAAAACCTCTTGATTTATGATTCCATACACAATGAACTATCAAATGGTTTAATAATAAACATGCAATCTAAACAGGGTTCTGTTTGATATTTATGACAAACGTTTGATAAAGAGATCTTTTAACTATAGCCTTTGCTACCATGTTCACATTGACATCTACAGAAATATAGATACCAATTTATATGCCTGATAATATTAATTTTTAGGCATTTATTTCAATTTATAAGCCCGTATATCAATTTGTTGGCATTGAGTAATTAACCTAATCTTCAAAAAAAAATGTGCTGCTTAAAAAAAAATCCTTTTCATAAAGGAAAAGGTCATGCAATATAAAAAAAAAAATGAACGGAATATTACCTCCCCTACCTGTAGATTCGCGCCCCCCCCCCTGCTTTGAAAACAACACCCCAAATATTTTTTTTTAATAAACAAAATGTTACCGCCCCCTTACCTCTGGCTTGGAGTTTCAGCTTGTCACATACAGACTTGAAATCTTTCCTCGCGGACAGATGAGGAATCTTGATATGGACCGATGCCCTAAGAGTGGTGCCCAGGTTTGATGGACAGAAGGTCAAGTAACCAAGTCGGTCATCCCTAGCGAAAGTCAGTTTTTCCTCTAAAGCTTTGATAGCCTGCACAGATAAAAATACATTGGCGACTAGAAATTTGATCATGTCTAGCAAACATTTCACTGGGGGGAAAAGGCTTGAAAGGTGTATTTAAAAAAAAGCCTAAATGAAGAAAAAAAAACAAGCTACTGTGATGGGACAATATTAAATATAAATTAATTGTACACATATTATAAACTAGGGGATGCCATATGCGGCTCTTAGATGAGTTTTATGCAGCTCTAATAAGCCAGTTTTTAGATATTAATTTAATACTTTTTATTAAATTTTAATATTGACTATGTTGCGGTTAGTTAAAGTGTCATTTACTATTTAAAAAAAAACCAGAACGAGGCTACCCATGTTATAAACCAAAAACGGCCTAATATTTATCCCATTCTATGGCCTACTACGCAGTTTCTATTCTTCTATGGAAAAAAAACCCAAACAAACCCATCATGTAAACTGATTGATTAATGATCCTCTTAGGCTAATTTAGGATGAAGTGAATGCATTCTGGCTGGTATGATCCATTAGAAAACCACAAAACGAAGTTTTTCTTTCTTTCTTTGAGATGCAATGTTTACACTTAAATCTCCTGTGTGAATGACATGCCAACTGCGAAATACGTTTGTTAATGTACTCTTTGTTCCTTAAGAAGGGATCACTGAATGAAATGGTTTAGCTATTTCATCACAAGATTTTATTATCTAAAGTTATATTTAGCGAATTAAATCAGTTTGTCTTCCTTAATAACGACTCATCCATCCAAAGTGCTTATCTCTTCATTTATCCATCAACCCATCCAATGCTATCAATGTATCAATAATAGATATAGGCCTACACTCATCCACCCACAGGTATAGGTCGCAACCAGGCCCGTAGCGTGCGGGGGGCTCGCTTTTTGTCTCGCCCCCCTCTTCTTATTTTTTCTACTTAGTAAAATGTATTACCTGCCCCCTGCTATTGCCTGGCCCCTGCTGTAGAATGCCTGGCCCCTGCTGTAGAATTTTCACGCTACGGGGCTGGTCGCAACTCACTGGTCGGTTGATTTGAACAAACATATTTTATAACTTAAGACAAGAAAAGTAAAATTGAAAATTTAGCTCTTCTTTCTTTTATATTTTTTTATAGTGAGTCGTGAAAACAGAATATGCTTTTTACTGATTAGTGGATCCATCCATTCTAACACCCTTCCATCCAAACATCCATCCATCCATCCCTCCCTCCCTCCCTCCATCCATCCATCCCCCTCTCTCCATCTTTCCATCCATCCTTTCATCCATCCATCCAACCATCCATTCAACCACCCTTCCATTCAATTACCTTTCCATCCATCCATCCATCTGTCCATCCATCCATCCATCCCCCTTCCCTCCATCTTTCCATCCATCCATCCATTCAACCACCCTTCCATTCAATTAGCTTTCCATCCATCCATCCATCCATCCATCCATCCATCCACCCATCCATCCATCCACCCATCCATCCACCCACCCATCCATCCACCCACCCATTTATCAGTGTCCCCATTCTCAACTACCCAGGGTCACACACAGTGAGTGAATCACACTTACTGTCACTAGCCTCTTGTAGACTGACCCAATGTCGCCTCCCTTCTGCATGGAGATGACCCTCAGATGGTCTTCCTCATTGACCCAGATCAGGAAAGTTTTACTCTCATTGAAGAAGATGCCCCGACCCATGGGCCAGTCATTGTAGCCACCAGCAGCTTTAAGAAACCTGAGATGAATTACACCGCAAATGAAACTTAAACCTGAGCACACATACACACACATTGCAACATTATTAAAATATAATCTCTACCCCAATTTTCTGAATGGAAAACTAATGTCGGTTATGTAATGAATGCTGTTATCATGAGTGAGGATAATTTTTTTTGCCTGTATAAACCCAAGAACATATATTTAAATGTCTCTTTTTTTTATCTTTATAGGTAATGCTATAAGCAAATTGATGATACATTTTTTTATTTATTTCAGAACATTTTTACAGAATAGTATGTTGCTTGAATAGCAACGAGAGTATGCAGTTTTAAAAGCCAACAGATAATGTTTTTTTTTCTGGGCTTTTATTTGCATTGCTGTGTGTTGGACACTGTGCCCTTCTTGGGGCTTTTGGGGGCACAAGCAGTGCCGAACCTAGGGATTTGGGGGCCCCGGGGGGGGCTTGGCCTCTTTGGGGTCCCCTTGCATTATGACATTCGACGCCATGACTTGAGATAGTGTACTTAATATTTAATGTAAAAAAAATTTTTGGGGGCCCCCCCTCAAGCTGGGGCCCGGGGGACTTTCGAATTTGGACCCCTCCTCCCCCCACACAAGGTAGAGACTTCAAAGATATATGGAGGCCCGTGCCAAAAGTATCATAAGGGGTCTTAGTAATGATAACTTTAATATACATCAATACGGACTACACAGTTTAATGTTTAAATAGTAAATTCACCATTCAGCCAGAAAAAAAAAACTGTGTACAGACCTATCACTATCGTTAAACAGGAAGTGATCTTTAGTTAGTTGATCTTGGGTATCTTTGGACATGCCGGTCAGAGGGTAGTATGTTCCCTTCAGCTCTCCACTCAGTGAGTTCAAAATTTCAACACTCTTCTGTTCCATCTGGACACGGTCCTAGAATAAGAAAGTTACATTATAATATGATTACACTAGATGTACCCTGCAGAACATTTGCACAGAGTTATATCCCCTTAGGCTTGATCGGTAGGCTATATTATTTTTGGTTTCGGGCAGATCCGATTTTTTCATGATTATATTTTAAACTGGAATACTGAACCCAAATCGCTATTATTTATATAGATTGTTGTCATCCTCATGAATCATATGATCAGGGCAAGTGACACATGACCTGCTGCGTTGCTAGTGTTCCTATAGATATATTACATGATCAGGGCATGTGGCACATGACCCCTTATGTTGTTAGTGTTCCTACAGATATACCACATGATCAGGGCATGTGGCACATGACCCCTTATGTTGTTAGTGTTCCTATAGATATATCATATGATCATGCCGTGTGACACATGACCCCCTTATGTTGCTAGTGTTCCTACAGATATACCACATGATCAGGGCATGTGACACATGACCCCCCTTATGTTGCTAGTGTTCCTATAGATATATCATATGATCAGGGCATGTGACACATGACCCCCCCTTATGTTGCTAGTGTTCCTATAGATATATCATATGATCAGGGCATGTGACACATGACCCCCCTTATGTTGCTAGTGTTCCTATAGATATATCATATGATCAGGACATGTGACACATGACCCCTTACGTTGCTAGTGTTTAATAATTAAACATTCACAATCGCTTTGAAGCCAAGTCAAAGACCTGAACAGAGCCGGACTTAGGATTTCCAGGGCCTCGAGATGTTGGGGGGCCCAACTCAGAGGCGTAGCGAGGGGTGGGCAAGGGGGCATCATGCCCCGGGCGCTACTCATAAAGGGGCGCCAAATGTTATATTTTACATATAAATATTATATGGTTTTCGAATGTGGGGTGGGGGGGCGAGGCAAAAAAAAAGGTAATGTGACCCGGGCGCGAGTTAAGCTGGCTACGGCACTGGCCCAGCTGTATCTTTCTCAATGATAACTACTTTTATTACTAGCTAAATACCTGTAGTAGTAATAGCCCAATGTCAAGTTGAAATTACAATTACCCCGGGGGGCAGCCATAAATTAATTGAGAACTCACCTCCACCTGGAGCACGGGTGGGAAGGCGAAGTCTTTATGCGACCTCCCGACCCTGATTCGCGTAGAGACAATCATGGCCCCTTCCGGGTCCAGGTCGGCGAAGCCCAGGTTCTCGAGGTCCCCGTAATCAGAGGCGGGGTGAGTGATGGGCTCGCTGGCCTTCAGCTTGTGGTAGTCCTTGATCACCGGGTCAAACAGCAGGGCGAACTCGGAGTAGGACTCGGGGTCCGCCGCGTATAGGCCTATTCCACTGTCAAGATTTAGAACGCCTGGAAAAAAAATAATTTTAATACAAAAAAATTACTACAGTTCAAAGTAGGGAATGTTAAACATTTAATATGGATAACCTGTTTAGTTCAAACTTGAAGATTTTTAAAGCGATTTTTTTTACACCAACAAAGTCATTGAAAGGATGAAATTTTATGTTTTGACCCAAGTCGTATGTTCATTAACATATATAGGCCTACTGTCCGTTTAATAACTGCACAAGTCGTATGTACATTGACATATATATTGTCCGTTTAATAACGACACAATTCGTATATAAATTAACATATATACTGTCCGTTTAATAACTACACAAGTCGTATGTAAATTAACATATATACTGCCCGTTTAATAACGACACAAGTCGTATGCACATTAACATATATACTGCCCGTTTAATAACTACACAATGTCCATTTGAAACAATCATGCTAACACAGAATTCCGACGTGTCCACCTCACAGTGCAAGGTTCACAACACAACTGTCCAGTGCCCAGTACACGTGTTCACTCCTTCAGTAGTAGTTCTATCACCAGTCAACCAACGAGTCTCTCTCCCCTGACAATGTATACCATGATCAGTCAAGCATACCCCCATACAAACACACAAACACACACACACACACACACACCTAGTCAGGCCAGTAGCCAGGTCAAAGTAAGCAGGGAGGCACCAATACCCAGCAAGGGGGCACCTTTGCTTTTTCTTTATTTTTTCCTCTTTTTCTTATTTTTTAAGAGGGGGGGGCACTTCACACCTAGCGAAGGGGGGCCACGGCCCCCAGTGCCCCTCCCCCCTTGGCTACTGGGCTGCACCTAGTGACATTCCAATTGGAGCCCGAATACAGGAATACAGCGTAGGGATAGCTTTGAAGTACAGTTTAAAAGGCCATCGGAGTTGATGGTCATCATTTGTGTTCGGACCAACATTTTTTTCCAGTATGTTATGCCGTACACTTCGTTAGGACAATTTAAGGGGAAACACTGCTCTGGACAAATGGCTATTTTTGGCATATTGCAACGAATCAATGTCTTTACGAGTCTACTGCTCATGAACACGAGGGTTACATTGGCTTATTGCTCAGAACTAGTTGTTACGTGGGCCTATCGCTAAGAACCAATCGTTGTATGCAGTGCTACCGAGGGGGGAGGGCGGCGGCAGGGGGCAAATGCCCAGGAGCCCGGCAAGTTTTAGGGGCCCGGACTGAGCTGGCCAATCAACTTTTAAAAATAGTATTATCAGCACGGGGTGGGGGAGGGCCGTGACAGCCCCGCCCAGAGGCCCGAAATTTCTGTCGGTGGGCCTGGTTGTATGGGTTTATTGCTCAGACCTGATTGTTATATGGACCTATTGCTCAGAAAAAAATTCTATATGGACCTATTGCAAAGAATCAATGGCTTTATGGGCCTTTTGTTATACCCCCCCCCCCCCAATCCCTACCAAATAAAAAATGTTCTGGTAGCAATCCATGGGACTAGCCTTTCATCTTTTCCGGATACCACACAAACTTTCCTTAACATTGTTTGTTTCGTTAAATTATGTAATGACACGACACTCAGATCATTTATTTTTAAATAGTCAATATGTCCGCCTCTTATTAAAACAACAATTTTTTCCCCACTCAACCAGAAACCGTTAAGAAAGAGTTAAAAATAGATATTTAATAGAACATTCTAAGCATTCATCAACCTCATTATTATTATTATTATTATTTTTATTTTAAAATTTAAATATTTTATTAGATTTGTTTATTTTAATTTATTTATTGCTTTGCTTGAAAAATCAATATGTAACCCCCCCCCTCCCACTCTGATGTTTTTGAAGTACAGTCTGGTTCAAATACTCTCTTACCCTCCTCCGTTCACATAGCTTAAAACTACCAGACTTTAAAAAAAAAATGAAACGAAACAAACTGTAACCAAATTTTTTTGTGTTGTTTACCTGACAGAATGCAGTCGCCCAGAGTTGCATTATGGGACGTTTTCTTCTCTTTTAACTTCTCGAACGTGTCTTTGGTCAAATACTTCTTGAGCAAAGATTTGCAAGATTTCGCCTTATTTACATGTTCGAACATCTCCTCCAAGCTAGATGGACGCCTGGACAAATAGAGAAACATCATAATAACCGATTTACCTGGTGGGCATAAACACAAAAAGGTTTTTTCCTTCAACATAGGATCCAAAAAAAAAAAACGGACAATAGCTCGGAATGGCATCATTTTTTTTTTGTTCAAACGAAATATAAAAAAAGCTGTCAATAACAGTGGTTCTCAAAAAATTGCTGACTGCATACTCAAGAATATTTACAATTCATTTTTAGATCTTCTTTCTTGTATCTACTTCCGTTTTCTTTCAGGTGGGTTGCGAAAAGCGAACAATTCTCTTAGCGCAGGTCACTAGCCTCAAAAGTATGAGAACCACCGGACTATAGGGAAGTATTATACGTGTAAAGCAGATATAGATGCAACCAGGTTCCTTCATAATGAGGGCGTATCTATCTTTGGCAGAGGCAACCATGCGACGGCCGATGGCCCACCATTTCTAAAGGGGGGCCCAATTCCAGTAAAATGTCTTATCAAATCTGGGGCTGAGGGCTCCGACAGTTAGCCTTGGGCCCACAAAATATATCTGCTTAGCCCCCCCCCACCACCAAAAAAAAATATCTGCCTAGGCCCACTAGAAATAATTCTGCCCAGGATCCAGATAATATCTCTGCATTAGCCCCACCCCTCAGTATCTATGCCTAGTACCCAGGGCTCGATTTACCGCCGGGGATGCCGGGGATATCCCCCGGCACTGAGAACTGTCATCCCCGGCTCTGCTTTAGCTAATATATCCCTGCCGGGGATGAAACCATAGACATTTATCCCCGGCTCTGCCGAAATTCTTATTCATCCCCGGCACTGGTTTTTTCTTAAATCGAGCACTGCTAGTACCACGAAAATGTATCTACATAGGAAATTTAATAAAGTCAAAGTCATCTACCAATTAACTCCTTAACCAGTGCAGCCACATACTTGTATAGAATACAACAGGAAAACGGGAGACAGCGGAATTTTATTCATATTTATTGCTGTTTTATACACGATAGTGCACAATTTATTGTAATAGCTGTTTTATACACGGTAGTTCAGTATTTACTGTAATTTGCTGTTTTATACAAGATAGTTCATTATTTATTGTAATAGCTGTTTTATACACGATAGCTAAACATTAATGGTAATTGCTGTTTTTTTGATGTGAGAGTGAGCACCAATGGTACTCACCACGCCAGCTCCTTCTCCTGTTTTATGATCTCCTTGATGCCGTTGTACATCTCCTGCACCGCCTGGTGCTCGGTCAGTCCCATGCGTCTCTTGTTGGAGATGTCGTAGACACCCCCCTCACTTTCTGTGTGCTCTCCATGAATGCCTGGGACAAAACAAACAAAAAATACAGCCTTAGTATAGAGATGTATGAAATACAGGCTTAGTATAGAGATGTATGAAATACAGGCTTAGTATAGAGATGTATGAAATACAGACTTAGTATATAGATGTATGTTGTATGAAATACAGCCTTAGTATATAGATGTATGTTGTATGAAATACAGCCTTAGTATAGAGATGTATGAAATACAGGCTTAGTATAGAGATGTATGAAATACAGGCTTAGTATAGAGATGTATGAAATACATTGTCGGTTGTTACAATATAAACACAAAACAAAATTAAACAAAAAGTCTGCTTGATTAACGGTTTTTAGACAGACTGAAAATAATGTATACCTAGATAGCGAAGGCCACGCAAATGGGTATTATAATAGATAAGAAAGACAAGCTGGTTGAAAAGACAGACATTACAGACAATAGATAGACTTAAGACACACACACACACACATATATATATATATATATATATATATATATATATATATATATATATATAGACTTATGGATGGAGGAACAGACCTGATGACATACGGGTAAATAGACAAACAAACGGGCAATCAGATAAACAGACAATCTGACAGATTTATATAGACGAATAGACAGATAAACAGACAATCTGACAGATTTATATAGAGACGAATAGACAGATAAACAGACAATCTGACAGATTTATATAGAGACCAATAGACAGATAAACAGACAATCTGACAGATTTATATAGAGACCAATAGACAGATAAACAGACAATCTGACAGATTTATATAGAGACCAATAGACAGATAAACAGACAATCTGACAGATTTATATAGAGACGAATAGACAGATAAACAGACAATCTGACATATTTATATAGAGACGAATAGACAGATAAACAGACAATCTGACAGATTTATATAGAGACGAATAGACAGATAAACAGACAATCTGACAGATTTATATAGAGACCAATAGACAGATAAACAGACAATCTAACATATTTATATAGAGACCAATAGACAGATAAACAGACAAACAAAGTGACAGACGGATGTAGAGACAAATAGATAGATGGATGTATGGATGGGTGGATAGATGGATGGATAGAAAGATAGATATATAGATAGATGGATAGATAGATCGATAGATCGATAGACATTCAAAGTACGAACAGACAGATAGACTGATGGACCCACCTCTAGCCTGCAGGTTCAGTCTGTCACACAGGGATTTGAATTTTTCCGACGCCGACAGGAGCGGAATCTTGATGTGGACCGAGGCTCTCAGCGTCGTACCCAGGTTCGTCGGACAAAAGGTCATGAACCCAACACGGTCGTCGCGGGAAAATTTGAGTTTCTCTTCTAAAATCTTGTTGGCCTAAACAGAAATGGAAAGCTAAGATTACACACTCACGAAATAAGGGTGCTACGGGCCGGGCCCTAATAATATATAGGCCAAACTATGCGAACACATAGGGCCCGTACTCTGCTAGCATTAAATATATGCTTTTAAAAAGGGCCCCTGTATAGCTTTCTGCCCAGGGCACAAAAAAAGACCCACAACGGCTCCACTATGACTATACAGGCCAGTCGATTATTTAGATTTAACATTGTTGAGTAATAAAGTCGAAGGGCACTGAACAGCTCTGTGTGAACGGCTGTGATCTGCACTGAACAGCTCTGTGTGAATGGCTGCGATATGCATTGAACAACTGTGTATTGTTGGGGGCTTTCGGCGAATGTACATTTGGATGCCTCTTGGAAAAGGTAATATGGGAGGGGGAGCTAAGAACAAATCATTTTCCAAGCCCCTAATAATGTTTGTAAACTAGCGCCCCCCAAACTGTTCAATCTTTTCAGCCTTGGGCTCCTGGCAGGTGTACAGAATGCTGTGTTGTGTGAACTTAAAACCCCCTCAGCTGTAGGAGCACAATGCAGCTGCATAGTATACCTGTTCATAAGAACGTCTTCGTGCATTCATTTTCGCCGTACCGTAATAATTGTTTCAAAAAATAAAAAAAAAATGTACCCAGGAACTGTGCATTTCTTTAACTTTAGAAAGGCTGATTTTAAAGTAAACAGAACTAGGAAAAATGATAGAATGAAATATGTCTTCCAATATTGTATGCAAAATGTTTTAAATAAAGTTTCAAACTATAAGATAAATAAAATATATTAAAATGTTATTGTTTGAAACACCAATAAACTACATTTTTTAATTTGGGGATAACGAAAACACAGCTGAATTATAGCACAGCACAGAGCATCCACGGATGTCGTTAACTTTAGCAGTATTACTGCAACATTAAACTTTAAGTTATGGTAATACTTTATAATCAGGGCTGGTCGTAAGAGGTTTGGAGTAGAGAGCTGCACGGGATTGGGATTCGCGGGAGTCCCGCGGAATCCGCGGGACTCCCGCGGGAGTGGAAATAAATTTATCGGGAGTTCCATGGGATTGGTTTTGTTTTTGCGGGAGTCCCGTGGGTTTGGGTTTTATTTTTGCGGGAGTCCCGTGGGTTTGGGTTTTGTTTGAGTTGAGACTCTCGCAGACTTCTGATGAATCAATCAAATCGCACGGATGATCTTGGGATGATGTGTGATGTATGATACACACCTAGTTCAGCGTCTTTCCTTGACATTTTGGTATTTAGGTCAAAACGTCATTAGCAATAATATAACCTACACATCTTGACGATTCAGGCGATACCATTTGCAATTAGGTTAGACAGGTTAATTCTCATACTACCGAAAGTTGAAAATCGTCATTTTTTTGTAAAGTTTACACGAAAAAACACTTACCCCACCCCCAATATTAATTATTTTCAATATAATAATGATACTTATTGTGACGAGCTAGAGTAGATTTAGAGACAGAAACTATCCCCTTCGACGTTATTAATATAATGGATATCTAAGAGTTAGGAGTAATACCAATAAGGGTGACAAGGGGATATACGACTTAGGACAAGGTGGGGAAACAATAGAATAGTAGACAGCAAAGGTGTGAAGACCGAGAGTCGACGTCGGACAGGCTAGTAGGGTTAACAATAACGACCAGGTGACGCTTCTAGAAAGATTAGATAGTTAGGAAAATACTGAAGGGATTGTGACGTACTTAGAGTAATTAGGGCACGGACGTTGGGGTATAAATAGGGGCTGGATTCGGACATTAGTTAATTAAGAGAAGTTAGGAGAAGTTCGTAGTCATGAGTACAGAAAAGTGTGAAAGTTTACTAGAGAATTGGAGGGACAAATCAACTGCATGGAAACATCTCTCAGAAGTTGTGCAGCAAATTCTAAGCATACCGGCATCATCAACCTCATCTGAAAGGACATTTTCTTCGGCTGGTCGCGTTCTTGAAGAAAGGCGGTCACAGTTGGCTCCAGAGAGTGTTAATGACATCTTATTTTTACATGGACTTAAACTGTAGAACTGTTTATTTTACCTATTATCTTAAATGTTTTTCATGTATGTTTTTCGAGAGGATTTCTATGTACAAATTTTTAAACCATTATTTATGAGTTATAGAATTGTTTTTTGACGGGAGCGGGTGGGATTGGGAAAAATTTTCGCGGGAGCGGGTGGGGCTGGGAAAAATTTTCGCGGGAGCGGGTGGGACTGGAGGGAATTTCTTTTGGGAGCGGGTGGGACTGGTTTTGAAAACGCGGGAATGGGTGGGACTGGGTGTGATTTTGACTCCCGTGCAGCTCTCTAGTTTGGAGCCCTATTGACTTTCCATGTTGCCGTGAGTTTCTGAAAACACATGCTTTTCAACACATGATTTAAATACACGGGTATTTCAACACGCAATTTTAACACATGATTTAAATGCATGGGGATTTCAACATTTAATTTGAATACTTGATTTGAATACATGATATTTAGACATGATTTTAATACATGACTTCAACGCATGATTTTAATAAGATTTCCTTACCGAAACAACACATATTATCGATATCTATTGTAGGTCTACTATGGTGTTGACTTACCATAACTAGCCTCTTGTAGACTGACCCAATGTCGCCTCCTTTCTGCATGGAGATGACCCTCAGGTGGTCTTCCTCATTGACCCACGACAGAAATGTTTTGTTTTCATTGTAGAAGATTCCACGGCCCGTGGGCCAATCATTGTAGCCACCCGCCGACTTCAAGAACCTGTAAAAAAAAAAGCACTTTATTAAATAGATATATGGTTAATTCCTTACAGTATAACGAAACAGTTTTTTTTTAAACATAATTATGGCTTATTCCTCACAGTTTAATGAACAGACCTAGATATTACTGCCAACAGTCTAATGAGACAATGTTAAATAGACCTAGATGTTATTGCTAACAGTCTAACAATGTTAAACAGACCTAGATGTTTTTTCTTACAGTATAACTAAACAATGTTAAATAGTGACATAAGCAAGCTTAAATCTCGCCCGGGGTTCAATACCTTTTTAGCGCCCCCCCCATTCGAAAACCATATAATATTATATGTCAAATATACCATGTGGCGCCCCTTTGTGAGTAGCGCCCGGGGCAAGATGCCCCCTTGCCCCCCCACTATGCCACAGTAACCAATGATGAGGCAGCACTGTTGTGTCTTTATACTGTCACAAAATGTTCATTTGAGATTGCCTAAGGGTTGGGGGGGGGTTTAGAGCTCTGCCAAGGGACTACTTTAAAGATTCACCAAGATACAAACATACAAACATACAAACATACATACAAACATACAAACAAACATACAAACAAACATACAAACATACAAACATACCAACATACACACAAACATACAAACAAACATACAAACAAACATACAAACAAACATACAAACAAACATACAAACAAACATACAAACAAACAAACATACAAACATAGAGGGGCGTACCTGTCACTGTCATTAAAAAGAAAATGGTCCTCAGTCAGTTGGGCCAGGGTCTCCTCATCCATGTCGGACAGAGGATGGTAGGTGCCCTTCAGCTCTTCCTGCAAACTGTTCAGCGCCTCTACGGCTTTAGCCTCAATTTCTTTTCGATTCTTGGGGAAAAAAATAATAATGAAATAAAACTTCACATTTCATTGTTTTTTGTTTTTTTTTTAAAAGTGTGAATTTTTAAAAAAACATAAGTAAATTAGTGCTTTTTATATTTGAAAGAAAATGTAAACATTTGCATTCACATTACAGTGTAGCTATATTTAAAATCCAATATTTATTTCGGTAATTAAAAATATTTAATTAGGTCAGCTCCCCTTGATGTTCATACGTTACGGAACGTTCACACCAAGGAAGGAGCGATCCAAACTGGGGTCCCTTTCTTTAGGGTCGCCGTCGTATCCAGTTGTAGAAGTGTGTGATCGGAAGGGGGGGGATTGGTGTCCCAAGACTGGCAAGACTGACCTATGGCAGCCAGGGTTTCATTAAGCATTCAGTTAATGAAACCAAACTGTTTGATAAACATAAACAGTTTTTTTTTTGTGGTCTGATCTTCAACTTTGACCCATTACCTGGGCAGTAAGGATGGGCGGGAATCCAAAACCTTCCAGTGACCTTCCAATCCTTATCCTTGAACTGAGGATGAACTTGCCCTTGGGGTCAAGGTCCTCAAGCTTGCTTTTGCTGACGTCACCGAAGTCGCAGACGGGGTGGTGAAGTCCTTTCTTCTCGGGCAGCTTGTGGTACTCTTTGATGACGGGGTCGAAGACCTCCGAGAAAACGGTGTACGCCCCTGGGTCAGAGGCGTAGATGCCCACACTGCTGTCGGGGTTCTCACATCCTGCAGCGCCCAAAAGTAAAAAAAAAACAAAATTAAACAAATCATAAGCTGAATAATGAACATAAAGCTAGGGAGGTGAATCATAGATGGAAGATCTGGACTAAATTCAGAGGCAAATTAAAGTTGCCTCAAGGCTTCAGGCGCATGGGGAAATTATCGGGCGTTAAAAGAAATAGAAAACGAGCGCATTTAACCTACATTTTAAACACATATATGCATTAAATATGCACTGTTAATATTATTAACTAGTTGTACCCTGCAAAAAACCTTTGCATAGAGTTATATCCCCTTAGGCTTGATCGGTGGGCTAGGTTATTTTTTTGGTTCCGATTTTTTCATGATTTGTATTTTAAACTGGAATACTGTTGTATTAATTCTTTACTTTCGATTTAACGCAGAACCCAAATCGCTTTTATTTTATTAGTTGTTTCACATATGGAATAAAAGTTTCAAATTTTGTAAAAGAAATGTAAAGTGGGATTTGAGCTGGCCCTTTCGTGAAATTAGGGCGCCGGGCACGCTTATGATGTAACTGTACAGTTGTACACTGGCTTACGAGGTATGGACTTACTGGCCAACAAGGGACAGCATCTGCTTACTTAAGTGCTTTTTTTGGCACATTTCGATTAAAATGTTTCTTACGTCATTGATAGGCAGCCCCGTAGCGTGAAAATTCTACAGGGCGGGGGGCGAGACATTCTACAGCAGGGGGCCAGGCAATAGCAGGGGGGCAGGTATTACATTTTACTAAGTAGAACAAATAAGCAGGGGGGTGGGTGGCCAGACAAAACGCAGGGGTGCCCGGCCCCCTGGATCCCCGGCCGCTACGGGCCTGTTGGTAGGTAGTGGGGGGGGGGGGGAAAGGTGTCGCAGTTGAAAATAACTTACAATGACAAGACATGCCGTTTGGATTTTGTACAACGGGCGGCAACCCATTGGATTAGTCCTGTCAACATTTGTTTTAGGAAGGGAACAAAGATCGACATTGCCAGCCAATGAAAAACATCCAACATGAAGTCAAACGTCATGAATAATCAGCAATAACCGTTTAAGCCAGAAGCATTCTTCCAAGTTGGGTCAGTCTTAATATTTTGTACTGGAAGGGGGGGGGGCAACCTGCGTTGCCAGATTGGCGAGTTTCTTATTGTGGCGCCCTGTGCTAGTTAAAGTTTTTTTTTTTTTGGCGCCTTCCTACTAATTTGAAAAAGTGAACAAAAACATTTAACAGTGTTAATTTGGCGCCCTTTTTCCTAGTTCTACGCCCTGAGCAGCCGCACCACCCGCATTACCCCCACCAACGCCGCAGGCAGAAAGGCGCAGTTGTCAGTGGCCAGGATTTTTCTATAGCGGCGGCCCTGCTCAAAGCGCCAGTCAACAAA
The DNA here is from genome assembly GCA_021962125.1 of Bulinus truncatus. NCBI lineage: Eukaryota > Metazoa > Mollusca > Gastropoda > Planorbidae > Bulinus > Bulinus truncatus. Next base: position 2,124,078 of record JAGDYQ010000091.1, on the reverse strand, counting down.
ACAATGGCGGTATACAATAAATGTAACATTACTCCAAGTTACACGACTTCGCATGAATATGGTCTTAAAAAATGTGTCATTAATTTTTGTACACTGGAAACAAAAATTATCCCGGCTATTGGTACTAATAGCAGCCATATGGAGCCATTCAATCATATTTTACCTACATATTTATTTGGCGGAAATCTTCTCTGGCAACACTCTCATGATCTTACGCCAACGCGCTTCTATTTTTTTTTGTTTTTCTTCTAATTATTTGAATCGTTTTGCACCAAATTGACCAGGAAAATCACAGATAATTCTGCCTGATGTAGGACAGAAAATCAGTCGTGACACACCTTCAACACGTTTTTGGCTC
>JAGDYQ010000091.1:2113151-2123220 GCA_021962125.1 Bulinus truncatus | reverse complement strand
AGGACAAAAACACGGGTTTCAGAAACACGTTATTTTGTTTGTTTTTTTAAATGCGTCGAGTCAGGCTGTTTAAGATAACCCTCCATTCCTGGTTATGTTGACTAAGCTGTTGGTGCATCTTCTTCTTGTCTCAGCCATTATTCTTTTACAAAAATGAAATTGAATATGAACAGATTAGCTGCGGCTAGAGCAAGTCTGATCTCACGGTCTCTAAGAGACTAAGTCTCAGCCCGCAGATTACTGAGAGAGTTCAGAGAGAGAGAGAGAGAGAGAGAGAGAGAGAGAGAGAGAGAGAGAGTATGTATAACAGAGTATTGTGAGACACAAGGCTTGCCTTGTCTGCCCTTGTGCACTAGCGACACACCTATCGGACACTTGCACACGTTACACGGGCGCTTGTGGGGAATATAAACAACCTGCCCCGAGGGTAATCGCCGGAAAAGAATAAACACAATGTTGCCAGCCATACCAGGGGATAACAGGCAGACATGATGCGGTCTGCATAGTAACCCGAGGATTTTAAGGCTACTGCGGAAAGAACACACCGGGTACCAGAATACACAGGGTACCGGCATGGTACTTTCAAACTCAATAGTGGACTCAAAAAAAAAAAACAAATCATAGTGAATGACATCAGCTTCATCAAATAGCATGATATGGGGGGGGGGGGGCTTAGGAAACATGATGGTACAGAGAAGGACCTCCAATCAGGCATACTACCCAACAAACTACAAGAACATATTAAACAAAACCACTTAGCTTATGACCACTAAACCATCCACCCCCCCCCAACCTTTCCCCATCACCTGGTGGCCAGTCGCTCTTCAAAGATGTGTCAGTTCCAAGGTGTGCCAGTAGCCACTTGTCAGGACAGTGAAGTAGATAGATAGAATGAAAGAAATAAAGAAGACCAATCAGCCATCCCTGACACCAGTTGATGTGTTGTTCAACACCTCACATCATTTGGTGATGTGATGGAAGTCAGTAACCACACCTTACCGACCACAGATGTCCCAGGAGGGGGGGGGGTGAGTGTATGGCACAGATGTGCTCTTGACAAGCATTAATATATTATTTTTCCATTTTGGAATACAGACAGAACTTAAAAATTGTTTCCTGTAGCTAGAACAGGGCCAAAGGATTTATTCAAATACTGGTTTGACACCTTGGGATGCAAGAGAACTGCCAATGTCTCATCACAATTCATTGAGCTTTAAGGACCCCCCCCCCCCCCCGTGGATCAAGAAAGTATGTGAAGGATGAAGTCAGCATAATAATAATAATAATAACAAAAACAACTCAACCACACACACATATACAAAACAAACAATGTATCTAGTAGTGCACAGGGAACAGTATCCTGATTATAATAGAAATTGAAAATACAAGATCAAGGACAATGAAAAAAAAAAGATTGGTTGTTTTTTTCTTGAAAGAGGTCAATGAAAATGTCAACATTACAAACAGGCTGTAAAGCTCCGTCAGGGATCATTACAAACAGGCTGTAAAGCTCCGTCAGGGAACATTACAAACACGCTGTAAAGCTCAGTCAGGGATCATTACAAACAGGCTGTAAAGCTCCAGTCAGGGATCATTACAAACAGGCTGTAAAGCTCAGTCAGGGATCATTTCAAACAGGCTGTAAAGCTCCAGTCAGGGATCATTACAAACAGGCTGTAAAGCTCCAGTCAGGGATCATTACAAACAGGCTGTAAAGCTCAGTCAGGAATCATTACAAACAGGCTGCAAAGCTCAGTCACAGATCATTACAAACAGGCTGTAAAGCTCAGTCAGGGATCAATACAAACAGGCTGTAAAGCTCCAGTCAGGGATCATTACAAACAGGCTGTAAAGCTCAGTCAGGGATCATTACAAACAGGCTGTAAAGCTCAGTCAGGGATCAATACAAACAGGCTGTAAAGCTCCAGTCAGGGATCAATACAAACAGGCTGTAAAGCTCCAGTCAGGGATCAATACAAACAGGCTGTAAAGCTCCACTCAGGGATCATTACAAACAGGCTGTAAAGCTCAGTCAGGGATCATTACAAACAGGCTGCAAAGCTCAGTCAGGGATCATTACAAACAGGCTGCAAAGCTCAGTCAGGGATCATTACAAACAGGCTGTAAAGCTCAGTCATGGATCATTACAAACAGGCTGTAAAGCTCAGTCAGGGATCATTACAAACAGGCTGTAAAGCTCCAGTCAGGGATCATTACAAACAGGCTGTAAAGCTCCAGTCATGGATCATTACAAACAGGCTGTAAAGCTCAGTCAGGGATCATTACAAACAGGCTGTAAAGCTCCAGTCAGGGATCTGCCAAACTAAATAACTCAATATTAAATAAAAAGTCTGTCCGCATCAAGAGTGAATTTTTAGGAAAAAAAAACCGTTTTAAAGCATAAAACTTAAAAGGTCATTAGAAATGAGGGTAAAACTGTTCCTTTTCTGCGATAAAAGCAAAATTACATTGCCAACCCATTATAAGTAAGCCTGTAATATTTTAGTGGGACGGATGACCGAGTGGTGTAGATACTCAACAGTCGACCTGAGAGTCCTGGGTTCCATCCTCTGTGAGGCCCATGGAATTTTTCCAGGTGAAATTTGGTGCAAAGTCGTCCCACAAGTCCACCCAGCTTTAAATGGGTATCTGACTTAAGTTGGGGAAGTAAAGGCGGCTGGGCGTTGTGCTAACCACACAATCAGAGGTTATAGAAACAGATGAATTCTACACTTTATCTGGCCCGAAGGCCCGATAGGGCTAAGAAGGGAACCTATAATATTTTAAACATGTTTTTATCTAAAGTAACACTAGTCTTCAGTTATATAGAAGTGGCCGAAGCTAAGAAATATTAATAAATATTATACTCAAAATATGAATGTCTAATGAAAGTGTTACAAAAACTTCTTCAAATCTATTTACAAGCAATTTCAGAAATTTCCAAAAAAATGTTGTATAAAAGCTTACTTCACCAAAATGACATTTTCAAGAATACTGTCGACAGAATTAATTTTTAATATAGGTTTAAGAGAAGAAAAATGTAAATAGAATGTCAGTCTCTTAAAATTGAAGAAAGAAATATAGTAATAGATAAAAACTATTAACAGAATTTGAAAAAAAAAGTATTAAAAAACCCAAATAAAGGAAAAAATATAGAATTATGTAAATAAAATATTTGTTGAAGATAGAATTGTTAAACAATAACATTTAAAAGGGCATTTTTTGTACTTTACACATGTTAACGGAGGGTTATATAATTTAAACCAATCACAGCCGTAAGATTATATCAATCAGGCTAGATAAACTTTATAGTTAATATTATGACCCAAATTCATTTAGCATAAAATCCAAACAATTTATGATAATGCCTTATCAAACACATCATGGACATTTGAAAACAATTATTTTGGTTAAATTGTGTTAAAAAAATCTGATCTCTTTATCAGAGTAATTGCATTTAAATTTTAGGTTACATTGTAAGACAGAGTTATGTGTGTCTATGGTTATTAGAAGCTGAATTTAATTTAAAAAAAAAAAAACATGTAACTAACAGGTTGTGTTACATACTATAAAAAAGCTTATGAAAATTACATTTTTCAATACATTCATTTATGTTAAAACAGCTGAAGTGGGTAAATTCAATTTTCTATTTTTTTATTTTAAAAAATGTGTCACTTTTAAATAATGTATTTGATTTCTAGTTAAAATTAGTATAATAATAATAAACTGCTTGGGCTGGTTATTAACAGAGTATAGTAACTCTGAGTCTTGGAAAAGACTAGTGCATATTTAAGTAAAGGAATTTAGCACAGGCGAATTAAAAGCTATTATTGTCGCATTAAAAATTTCCGACTATTGAGTCCATAGGCGGCATAGCCACTGGTAGTCAAGCACTCAGTTACCCAGTTAGCAATCCCGTTACAGTTGTGAATCAACGACCATTTCTGAATATATAAATGCCTGACATATATGTATTCCAAATTACCCGAAAAGAATTTTCTAGATTTTGTTATCCATGCCAAGAGAGAAAATCAACTTACAGTCGAGATGTTTTTTCTTCGGGCCGATGATTTCTTCTGTAGTTGCCTTACAAACAGACTTGGCTAGACCCTGGCCAGCGATGCTGTGCCTTGCGGCCACAACACGATCCATAATGCTTTGGCCCGCCATCTTGTAATTAATAATAAAATTACTTAATCACTGAAGTTTTGTTTAATTAAGGGTCACTAAAATGACCCAGCCACCTTGACAATCCACCGCCTGACACCTTGCGGACTGCAGGAAGGGGGTGGTAGTAGGTTCAGCAACACAAGATGGCCGACTTGTTTTGTGGAGAGAATAAAAAAGATACATCACGTGATTTAGGATCTTTCATTTTTGGGAATAGGAAATGTAGAATTGATTAATAGAGTTCAACATATTTAAGTGAACTTGTCGCGTTAATATGTACACTTATATATTTTAAATTACTAATAAAATTTATATAAATTTTGCGACTGTTACATTGCGTAAACATATATTAAAATGTAAAATCACAAAGAATGAAATGGATTTTAAAGGGAAATAATTTCATACAATAATATTTGAGGTGGATTAATCGATAGTCTCCCATTATTTACACTTTTCTATCACAGATGTTGTTTGCCTTTGGGGGCCCCAAAATTAATATTTGAATATTATATTGGCTCTAGAGTCTAGACAAATAAAATACTTAGTAATATTTTTTATTTGTATGAACGCTTATGATTGAATGCAAGCCGCTACCGCTCTAAACTCAACTAAGAGCGCATGCTGCTCTAAGTCGTCAATGTTATGAATTTACTTAACAATATGCTCATAACATGCTTTGGCAGAGGGCCCATTATAATGCAGGCTACTTGGCATAATTTACCCATGCCTAAGTCCTAATTAATCTTATTATGCATGTGAATAAAAAAGTGAAATTCCCTTAACCCTAATGGGCTATCGGGGCAAATGAGGTGTAAATTCATCTGTTTCTATAACCAGGCCAGTAGCCAGAATTATTGGATTGGGGGGGGGGGGAAGAAATTTTCGGGGGGGGGGGAGCGAAGAAATTTTTTCAAGGGGGGGGGGGTGCCGAAGAAATTATCCTGACTGAGGAACAGGGGCGGATTTAGAAAACTTTGACAGGGGGGGGGGTGCAAAACTTTGACCCGGAGGCAGGGGGGAAAAACTGTTTTCATTGTTGAAAATTGGAACAAAATATTTCGATAATTTAATGATATATTACCTAAACTTGCGATAACGGGGGGGGCATGGTCTCCTACCCCACCGCCTAAATCCGCCCCTGGTGGGATAAAAGAAATGTTCGGTGGGGGGCGAAGATAGAGGCGCGAAGCGCCGAAAGCTTGCTTACGGAGAGGAGGGGTTTGGGGAGGGGATCTCAGTGAGAATTTTTTGCAGTTCCATATCTGGAATGGTGCATTTTAGGACCGATTGTTTAGCTATTAATTAGAAATACATGTATATAATTTTAACTACGTTTCAATAATGCATGGCATGTTGCAGTTTTGTTAAAAATAATTTAAATAGTAAAGAGTTTTAATGATAAAAATTTATTAAGGCTGAGCAATTTCTGATTCCTGTTATAAAATGTATTGACCATTTATCTTGCTACACAATTGTTACATAATAGATACCTGATTTATATTATTATACTGTTGGTTTAACGAACAACCCGGGAAGAACGATAGAGATGCACGAATATAGCTCGTCGGAACTAGTTGCGAACTTATATCATTATACGTTTCAAATTTCCAAACGTCGTGGTTTAGCATGAATTTACCTAAAAATGCTTCAGCATTCAGATTTTCTGTTAAATCTTTTTCAAATGCAAGCAGGAAAAGTTTGCTTAGACGCTTTTGTAACATTGATCAGCGATATGGGGTGAGCATTCGTGTGAGGGTTGAGAAACTGTTCTCACACATGGCTGTTGAAGCCCCGAATGACAATGCTGCCCAACATATCCAGAAGTGAACTTCAATAAGATTCAATCGTTTATGCCCAAAAATTAGATAAGCTATATATGTAAGTAAAATAGCCTGAATGATTGCCAAAATATAAACTTTTAAGTTTTTATTATTATTGATTTATTTAACAAAATGATTGATGTGTCATTAAATTTTGTCAAAAAGCTCAAATCATGCATGGGGGGGGGGACTCAGGTCATGAACGGGGGGGGGGCTCAGCCCCCTAGCCCTCCTCTGACTACGGGCCTGTCTATAACATCTGTATATGTAGAGATTGTGTGGTTAGCACAACGCCCAGCCGCCTTTACTTCCCCAACATAATTCAGGTACCCATTTTAAAGCTGGGTGGACTTTTGGAACGACATTGAAACAAAATGGTTCTCACCGAGGATTGAACACAGGACTCTCAGGTCGACAGTCGAGTATCTACACCACTCGGCCATCAATCCCATGCATGGGAATACTCACTAGTTATTTACGCAAATGCGCAACTGGCTGTGATGCATGGATAATGTAATGATTAGACCAACAACATTACAGTTAATGCTAAAAAAAAATAACACAACACGGGACCAGGGGCGTTGAGAGCCAACAAGGGCCCTAGGGCAGAACATTATTGCGGGCCCCTTAATAAACAATGAGTCGTGAAAAATTGACATGGTCGGGGCGGCCGGGCCCCCTTACAGATGCGGCCCCCTGACATTGACCCCATGACCCCCCCTATCGGCGTGCCTGCATGGGACACATATTTGCGTATTTAGCCAAACGATTGTCGAGGCCTCATATTGAGAAACTAAACCTATAGTGCAGCTTATTTAGTACAAATTTAACAGCCCCCCCCCCTAAAATTCATAGATTCGATTGTTCACTTTCTATTCTATGTCAAACCTTGACCCATTCTACAATCAAGATAGTCTGGTCAGAGGAGGATGAATACAAGAAAAAAAATATTGGGACCCTTAACAATAAAACGAAAAGGGAGTTAAAGTGACAAAGCCATTTAGTAGCCGGTGCCAAGGGCTAGTGTCGATAGGGCCATACTTGGGGGGGGGGGACATAGGCAGCGAGTTTTAGAATTTTCTGAGGCCTTTGGCAAATTAAGTAGCCTACACTGGGGCCCTCTTAGCACCAGATTTAATTAGAATCAATAATTGAAGTGGCCCGTTTTCAGAGAGGGTGTGTGTGTGTGTGTGGTGGGGTCATCATGGCAGTTGCCAAGTTTTCCTATCCATTAGAACGGCTATTCGTGCTCCGAATACGCCCGTCAAAAAATCTCGGGGTCTGGTGTTTAGGTTAATACCCCCCCTCCCCTATTGTGGTGGGGTTGCTTACTACTAGACGGACACACTAACAACCTTACTTGGATACATGGTAGCAAAGTAAGCGTCAATATCCGGCGACCATCCTCTAGTTACATCACATGAGTGTGTGTTCTGTGTGTATGTGTTTGTGTGTGTGTGTGTATGTGTTTGGGGGGGGGGGTGAGGGCAGCTATGTTGCCATGTAGATTCAAAAGTTTGTCATAGATAAACACACATTTGGGTAAAATGCATAATAAAACTTAAAATTAGTTAATTTAAAGATATACGATTTTTGATCAGGGCTACATGATGAATATTTTATCCTTTGTCTATCTATGTATGAATTGACATATTGTATACATTTTGAAAATTTTATCAAGGTCAAAGTACCTACCTTTGACCTTGATCGAACAATAGATCATTTTAATATTAAAGGGAAATTCTATGTATAATTCATAATTAAAATATCTTTTTCTAAATTCAAAGTGTTTCATATTGGAATTTTCATCTAATAAAATTACTTTGTCTTAAATTAAACCATTATTTATTTTAATTAATATTACATGAGCGTTTGGTAAATTTACGTGCCAATAGCAGATGGAGTAGTCGCTGCTAATGACTGAATACCTAACACAACTTTAAATTAAAAATATGGCGACTGACATGGCTTCCCTAAACAATAACTGTCAAAGAGGAGAAAGTAGCGGCTCTTCGGCTTCTATGGCAGGACTACCAACTGAATTAAAAGAGCATGCTGAAGCAGCATTTTCTGAATTCTATGATGAGGTTTTTTAAATCTATTGAAAATTAAGCAGTTTTAAAATTACTTAAAAGTTATAAAAATTGTTGTTTTAGCCTTAACTCCTGTGTATAGCCACAATAGATAAAGTCAACCTCAGTAATTAATTTTATCAGTTTATGTTAAATTACAAGATAAGCGGGATATTTTGAAATAGTTTTATGTTAATTTGGATGAGCTGCATTTAGATGAAAATTAACATACATTTACTCATTAATTATATTAGCAATGGCAAGGTTTTTTTTTTCCCTCTATATTCTTTAATCTTAAAAAAACAAAATTCGTCTCAGAGTACATGTGGTTTAAAAATATCTTATCTCTTAAAAAAAAAAAGTTCCCTTAGCCCTACTGGGCCTTTGAGGCAGATGAAGTGTAGAATTCATCTGTTTCTATAACATCTGTATATGTAGAGATTGTGTGTGGTCAGTCTAATATTTTGTCGGTACACTTTTTTAAGTTGTTAGATATTTATTTTAACTCATTTTCTTGGAATTAGACCATTTTCAGAAAACTACAGATAATAATGCAATTGTAATAAATAAAGTATTTTTGTGAAATGTTGCCCCTGCATTAATTGAGACCTCCCTGTTCAATAATACATTTCAACCTAATATGTCCATTATTGTACTATTTTGTAGGTTAAAGCAATTGAAAAACGAGATTCTGTTTTGACTTCCAAGCAACAAATAGATCGCTTGACTAGACCAGGAGCCACTTATTTTAATTTGAATCCATATGATGTAAGTAGAAAAAAAAATACATTTTGCTTAGTCTTTCTTATTCTGTCACATATAGGTTGTTTAATTGTTTAATTTCACCTTTCACAGCATGTTAAAAAATTGCCATAAATAATTATTGAACACTTTTTATGAGCATAAAAAAATTCTTTTACGTCCTTCTTAGTTTTGCGCACTTTGTGGCAGCACAACCCACACTGCCTTCCTATACTACTGAATACAAATATTTCATACATATTTATAAAAAATTAATTCTAAATTTAAAACTTCATGTTAATTATGAAATCTTTTTACCAATGTATCCTGTTCGTATTATTTATATACAATATACTTTCAGTAACATAAAAAACTAAAAGATTGGAGAAGTTTAATTGAATAGTCATATCTTATCTAACATTTATTTTTTTTCTCTTTTAAAATCCTTGATGTCTAGGTTTTATAAATTCAGATCCAGATACACCATTAGCTGATGTTAAAAGAAAATACAGACAGTTACTAATATTTATACCTTTACCTACGCAATCATTATCTCTTTATATATATATATATCAGATTACAGATTCGTATTAACCTTTCTAAGCACAGCAGCCATATCACCTTTATGATATTTGGGGCATGAGATAGGCGTATCACTATTGCTTACTTCTTTGTCCATTAGTCCATTCTTAATTTTAAGTTTTCATTATTTAAAATTTTCACTTGATTAGTAAATATAAAAATTTGGGGATAAATTCATAGAACTCTCGTGGACACAATTTTATAGTATTTTCCTATTATGACTGTGTCTTTTCATACAACTATTTAAGTTCAATAAAAAAAATTTTTTATTAGATGTACTATTCTGGTTCCCCCAGACAAGAGTCAGATGATGCAGAACTGATCTGAAATCTTTTGAAGGTAATGAGTTGCCCATAAAAATTTGGGTTGAGGTGGAGAAGATGAATGTGTAAAGTACATGATTTTGTACACCCATGATTCTTCTTCGTTGTCTACTACATTGTGATTGCTGCAAATGATGATATTATGATTTCTTCTCTGAACCATAGTTTGTTGAAGGGTATTGAAAGTTTTTGCTGATGATTTGCAGCTCTTGATGAAAAATGTTTTCATTTGTATAGAACTGCACTAATTAATGAAGACACTTGCAGAATGGCCCAATTGATTTAAATCTGACATTACAAAAAAAGTCATAATAATGAGATGTATTTTTACCAATTTCAAGAAAGTTTTTATATTGATATT
>JAGDYQ010000091.1:2088049-2112651 GCA_021962125.1 Bulinus truncatus | reverse complement strand
ATATATATATATATATATATATATATATATATATATATATATATATATATATATATAATAGTATATGCAAGTTTTACACAATTTGATATAATTTTTCAGATAAAAAAATATTACACAACTTTTTGTTAAATGTTTTTTCAGATTTAATGACTATCCATATAACATATGAAAAGAAAAGTATGTAATTTAATTGGTCAGAAGACTTTTCAACCTTTATCTAGTAGAGTTGTATTTTTTCTATTTTTCAGTGAGTTGAATCTTCTCAGGACCTTTTCTACTTCTGGTTGTTTTGTTCTCTTCTGTTCAAAGGCCATATATACTAGGTTAGACATTCTTTGGTGGGACATAGAAAGTCTTTGATGACTGAATACGTGTTAGAACTGAGAAAGTTGATTCACACATAGCTGTGCTGCAAGCAAAAGTTTTTACTGCTGCTAGCAAACTATAGCAGTCTTCAAAAGCACTTTTATGTTTGTACACTTCACTGAAGACATTATGTTTTTCAATTTTATTTCTCTCAAAAAAGTTTTTGGCCACTTTCATTTCTTCTTTGCTCGGAATAATGATATTGTATCTTTTGAGATAATTTAACTTATCGTTTTCATAATCCAAATTTTCTGCTGTACATATTGCCATATAAATGTCATCATTATTCTGAAACCTTTTCTTTATTTCACTCAGTATTACATCTAAAATTTCATAAAATATTCTACCTAACTCATTGCTTTCATTACTGTCACTGCTGAATGAAGCTTTGTTGCCTGTCGTTTCACTTGTTATGTAATTGTCCAGTAAAGAGTTGAACTTCCTTTTTCTTTTCGTTTCAACTTCTTGTACTTTGCATAAATTTGACATTTCTTGTAGTATAGATTTTAGACTGTCTTCATTTCTTAGTTCTTCTATTGCAGATGTAGCAGCAAAAACCAAATTACAACCCTGCTCCAAAGAAATATCATGGCTTTGTAATCCCTTGTCAACTGGTGAGAGAATTTCTAAAATTTGTTTCATTACTAACAGACAAAATACAAACTCTTGTTTCTTTATCACAATATAGAGACCGGTACATAGAGCTACATCATCTCCGTTAAAATGTTTTCCTTGGTTTAAAGATATTATTTCTAGGGTTTCTGATATATGGTCGTAATTTTCATAAATTTTCTTACACGCATGAAGATGACCTGACCATCGTTGTTCCAATAAGCGCGATAGAGCTTTGCCTTTATACATAGTAGCCACAATACCACGAGACAAAAAATTATATAACTGCCCACACTGACTAAAGAATTCATTAACAATTGCCAAAACAGAAACAGCTTTTGTTATAACCAAATGAAGCTTATGATTATAGCAATGTACATAAGGAATCTCTTTCACTAGTTTTTCTTGAATTAGTGCCTGAACTCCACCCTTTTTACCACTCATCACTGAGGCACCATCATAACATTGGCTCAGCATGTTTTTTGGATTTATACCATACTTTTCCAGTGTTTCTAATGTTTTTTGTGTAAATGTTTTAGCATCCAAAAGAACTGTTGTTTCTATTGACAGCAGAGATTCAAAAATTTCACCATTTTTAACGTATCTGACAGCAATTGCAATGTTTTCCCTATGATTTTTGTCTTTTGTTCCATCCTCTAATAGAGTAAAAAATGGAACATCTGAATTATTTATGTCATTAGAAATCTCTTCTTTAACCAGGTCAGTCATTATTTGAATTATTTCATTCTGAAATTCTGGGGATTGGTATGTGGCATTTTTTGGAATAATTTGGTAAGAATCAGCTAATTTTGGGTCTTTTCTCAATGTAAATTCAAATAAGTTTTTGAATAAGCTTTCTTCTAAATGCTCTTCTATGTTATATGATCCCCTGATAGGAAGCTCATTAATGACAAGAAACTGAATAATTTTAAAAATACTTGAAATGTAATATCTATGTTGTTCAAGCACACTGTCATTGACTAGTGTTGAAACAGACCTATTACATTCAACTCTGATATTTCTTTCGGACCATAATAACATAGACTGTACATGAGTTTCAGACAAAGCATGCTTGTAAAATCCAGTTTTAGTTTTATCCAATGCACTTTTCCAGTTTTTAAAACCGGTTTTCGTATAGGTATCCTCTTTACAAAATGCAGCAAACAAGCGACATGGGTAACAAAATGCAGCGTCCAAGGACGGAGAATATTCCAACCACTTGAAATATTGAAACCATTCTGACCTGAAAGAACGATTCTGATTATTTTTAGGATAGGTAGGTAATATAATTTGTTTGATAGGTTCATCCTTTTTTGCTAGATCATTAATTTGTTTTTGCTTAGTTGTTGAGAGTGGCTCTGAAAAGAGCCGTTTTTGATGTTGTCTGGTAGAGGCAGATGTAGCAGAAGTAGAAGCAGCATCTTCTTCTTCGTCACAACTATGACTACACGATTGGCCATCGTTATGTTTGTTAATAGAAATTAATTTTATCTCTTGATTTTTTCTTATTACAAAACGATCCATTTTAAAACAAAAAACGAAAATGAAAAAAACACTCTAAAACAAAAATGGAGTCAAAATATGAATAGCCAATGAATGAATAAAACGGAGGATATGCAAGTAATTGGTTCAATGCAATTGCTCAAGCTTTTTAATATTTAAAATATCAATTAAATTTATCGTTTTAAATGTATTTAAAACTATATATTTTTCATGAATACAAAATAATGTATAAAATATAAAAAAGTAATAAAACTAAACCGCATTTTTAATATTATTTATGTCATGTTTTAACCAAAATGGCGGTTACGCAAATTCTCATTGAAAGCGTTCATGTTTTTTGGTTCTGAAAAGCGCAATGATGTTCCGCTTGATTTTGTAAAAAAAAATTTAATTATTTTAAAAACTTAATTTATTTAAATCGAAAATTGTTAGGGAAATTTAGACTTACAAGAAAATTTAAAAAACATTTTTATTTAATTAAAAAAGTTTCAACATTTTCTTGGAAATAAACAATATTTTTAAAAATTCTCGGGGGGGCAAACTTTTTCACTTGGGGGGGGGGGCGAAACCCCCCCTGGCCCCCCTGGCTACGGCCCTGGGGCGTATGATCGTTTTTCTAACTCCGTTTATTTTTGTTTTGCTCTTTATATATTTTACCGACATGATTGTATTCGAACAAAAGCTCTTTTATCAAAAATGTTTAGCAATGACTTTGTTTTCCGTGATATTTGATGACTATATTGATTCCCATTTCTAAGACTTTAATCATATGTACATCAACTTGTCACAGGTCTCAGACAACAAGTGACTTCCATCAAATTGATTCTTCATTCAGACAACAACTAAAGTCCGAAGATTGAAAATTTCAAACGGCTCAGACAGGGTGATAAAAAACGTGTTTTTCTGTCGGACAATGTAGTATTGACGTCATAGACGTGACATGGTAGTGTCAGCTGATATCAGACAGTACAACGGGGCGGATGGTTGTGGGGTGAAGCGCTCGGTTGTCGACCTGAGGGTCTCGGGTGTGAACCAATGGACATTTCAGGTTAATCCTAAAGTCCCCGCTATATCCCCCTTGGCGCCTCCTTGGCCATTCCACTATCAGCCATGTTAGGGGTGAAAGAAGGGCATCATAAAGCAACAGTCCTATTATTGGTTTACTTGATCTGAGAGATTCCATCTCATCCTTACAGTGACTTCACCCATCAGGCGGTGCGTATGTTTGACGAAATGAAATAACTCTTATTAATTCAAAACCTTTACATTGATGGTTATAATATAGTTTTCACATATATATGATGCATAGAAATACTGAACTAATTACTGTACACATACATTCATATTGGGTATTGATGGATATAACGATTTGATGGTGCACTCCCACATAACCATTTGATGGTGCACTGCCACATGACCATTTGATGGTGCACTTCCATATTACCATTTGATGGTGCACTTCCACGTACCCATTTGATGGTGCACTCCCACGTACGTATGTGATGATAAAAAAGACGGTTTATTTAAGGGTGACTCAAATATTTCCTTGCATGATTTACTGCCCCTGACATTCAGATTGTTGAGGTTAGTGAAGAAATTATTCCATTTATCAACTTCACTTGTGTCTATACTAGAACTTTATATACAATATAATCCGTTCATCGGTCTTCATTATGTCTTAATGTCAGAAGTGGGTTTTTGTGATGAAAGTTTGGGTCATATCCGGTTAGATTAACTCACACAACCGTTAACTTTGGTGTGAAATCTCAAGATTTTTTGGTCACATTCCAGTTGTTAGTTTGAGCCATTTAGGCTCCCAAATCGAATATTTCAAAATAATAAGTAAAAAGTAATAATAAAATGAAATAAAATACTTGACAAATCTTTAGGTACCGGATGGAAATATTGTAGAAAACTCGACTGTCAAATCGAAGTTACATTTAGAGGCCATGGACAAAGGTACTTTTAGGGGCCCTGGACAAAGGTACATTTAGAGGCCCCTGCCAAAGGTAAATTTAGGGGCCCTGGAAAAAGGTACTTTTAGGGGCTCTGGATAAAGGTACATTTAGAGGGCCCGGCCAAAGGTATTTTTAGGGGCCCTGGACAAAGGAACTTTTAGAGGCCCTAGAAAAAGGTAATTTATGGGCTGTAGATATTGGGCTCTTAATAATCTTTTAAAATTTGATCCTGTAAGAAAACCTTAAACTATTAAATTATTTTTAACTTCAAGTGCTCAGAATGCCTTTCTTGTGGCTGGCAAAATTAAAACGTTTACAGGGGCACCCCCCCCCCCAAGAGTGGTGGCAGCAGTCTATTTTGCCGTCTAAAATAACGGCCCTGTCATGAGCCGCAGGTGATAACAAAACACCTCTGACGGCTAAACCCCTCTGACGAACTCTCATAGTAAAAATCCCTTTGGGCAACTTCCGTCTTACAAAAAAAAAAAACCTCTGAGAAATTCCGAAGGACAAACCTTTATTATGGTTGGTTGGCATTTTGGTAGTTTTGGGTAGAAGATTTTCAGCGATACTTGATTAAATTAAATATCATTGGTGTTAAAATAATCGGTTTCCGTAGATAGCTATACGATCGTCGCGTGCCTTTTTACAAAGTCAATGTTTTCCATCATTCTGTTGCGTCGCTGTCACTCAAGCATTAAATGGCTTGTATTCCTGGCAGACTTTGTATAATTCAACAATCAACTTGATCCTTTGGCTTTTCCTGACACTAACATATAAAACTATGTTTCCATTTTTCGTAAAGGACGCCAACTGTGATATGAAGCGCAGTCCTGCACAGTAAATGCTTGTAACCATATTGAGCACAGTAAATGTTTGCAGCAATGTAAACCGCAGTAAATGTTTGCAGCAATGTAAACCACAGTAAATGTTTGCAGCAATGTAAAGCACAGTAAATGTTTGCAGCAATGTAAAGCACAGTAAATGTTTGAAGCAATGTAAAGCACAGTAAATGTTTGCAGTAATGTACAGCACAGTAAATGTTTGCAGCAATGTAAAGCACAGTAAATGTTTGTAACCATCTGTTACTTCATCAAATTTATTCAAACCTAGTCCACCATTATTATCTGTTACTTCATAAAATTTATTGGAGCATAGTCCATCATCATCGACTGTTACTTTCTCATTATTTCAAGGATTCCAATCGGAATAGATACAAAATTTGTCATTCTCCATCACTAGATTCAGTGTGATGGTGTGTGGTCATCTTCCCATCACTAGATCCATTGTGATGGTGTGTGGCCATCTTCCCATCACTAGATTCAGTGTGATGGTGTGTTGTCATCTTCCCATTACTAGATTCAGTGTGACGGTGTGTGGTCATCTTCCCATCACTAGATTCATTGTGATGGTGTGTGGTCATCACTAGATTCAGTGTGATGGTGTGTGGTCATCACTAGATTCAATGTGATGGTGTGTGGTCATCTCCCCATCACTAGATTCAGTGTGATGGTTTGTGGTCATCACTAGATTCAGTGTGATGGTGTGTGGTCATCACTAGACTCAGTGTGATGGTGTGTGATCATCTTTCCATCACTAGATTCATTGTGATGGTTTTTGGTCATCAC
The DNA here is from genome assembly GCA_021962125.1 of Bulinus truncatus. Lineage (NCBI taxonomy): Eukaryota > Metazoa > Mollusca > Gastropoda > Planorbidae > Bulinus > Bulinus truncatus. The sequence goes on along the minus strand of JAGDYQ010000091.1, from coordinate 2,106,584 downwards.
TAGATTCAGTGTGATGGTGTGTGGTCATCTTCCCATCACTAGATTCAGTGCGATGGTGTGTGGTCATCTTCCCATCATTAGATTCAGTGTGATGGTTTGTGGTCATCACTAAATTCGGTGTGTTGGTGTCTGGTCATCTTCCCATCACTAGATTCAGTGTGACGGTGTGTGGTCATCTTCCCATCACTAGATTCAGTGCGATGGTGTGTGGTCATCTTCCCATCATTAGATTCAGTGTGATGGTTTGTGGTCATTACTAAATTCGGTGTGTTGGTGTCTGGTCATCTTCCCATCACTAGATTCAGTGTGATGGTGTGTGGTCATCTTCCCATCACTAGATTCAGTGTGATGGTTTGTGATCGTGTACATGTCATAACAAATGTAAATAAGTGCCGCAGCAATACGGCTCAGAGGGCCAAACACAGGGCGGCAGACTCCAAGGGGCGGCAAAACATTGCCTTTAAATCACAATTTTTTAATTAAATAAAAACGAACTTCCTTAAACAAAAACGCGAATTTTCTCAAGCACATCGGCAGTTTAAAATAGAAATTCACAGAGTTTCCCGTAACATGTCCTTGGCAGGGTGACTTTAGGTACACTGTCGTAGAAAGGTCTCTCCATTCCTCTCAAGTGATATTGATTAAAGACTCTACATTATTGTCAATCCATTCATTCATTCATTCATTAATGTTCGTAATCCAACTATTTCTTTGTCGGCCTCACTACCGGACTCCCTCAGTGGTACGCTGTATATAGCTCAGTGGTACCCTGTATATATCTCAGTGGTACCCTGTATATAGCTCAGTGGTACCCTGTATATAGCTCAGTGGTACCCTGTATATAGCTCAGTGGTACCCTGTATATATCTCAGTGGTACCCTGTATATATCTCAGTGGTACCCTGTATATAGCTCAGTGGTACCCTGTATATAGCTCAGTGGTAACCTGTATATAGCTCAGTGGTACCCTGTATATATCTCAGTGGTACCCTGTATAGTGTATATAGCTCAGTGGTACCCTGCGTATAGCTCAGTGGTACCCTGCATATATCTCAGTGGTACCCTGCATATATCTCAGTGGTACCCTGCATATATCTCAGTGGTACCTTGTATATAGCTCAGTGGTACCCTGCATATATCTCAGTGGTACCCTGCATATATCTCAGTGGTACCCTGCATATATCTCAGTGGTACCTTGTAAATAGCTCAGTGTTACCCTGTATATATCTCAGTGGTACCCTGCATATATCTCAGTGGTACCTTGTATATAGCTCAGTGGTACCCTGTATATATCTCAGTGGTACCCTGCATATATCTCAGTGGTACCTTGTATATAGCTCAGTGGTACCCTGCATATATCTCAGAGGTACCCTGCGTATAGCTCAGTGGTACCCTGCATATATCTCAGTGGTGCCCTGCATATATCTCAGTGGTACCCTCTCATATATCTCAGTGGTACCTTGTATATAGCTCAGTGGTACCCTGCATATATCTCAGTGGTACCCTGCATATATCTCAGTGGTACCCTGTGTATAGCTCAGTGGTACCCTATATATAGCTCAGTGGTACCCTGTATATAGCTCAGTGTTACCCTGTATATAGCTCAGTGGTACCCTGTATATAGCTCAGTGGTACCCTGTATATTTTCTGCTATCTTTCTTTCTAAAAAAAAAGGGGAAGGGCACATTTTTCTTCTGCACCCCGGGTCCCGACCATCATCTTTTGACTCGACAGGGCCCTGACGTATAGTAAAATTGTACCCCTTGAGGTGGCCTCGAAAAGTTATCAAATGATTGCAGAAAATGGTTTAATGAGACCACATAAAAACTGAACGAAAAGCAGGCGGCTGGCATTAAGCCACAGCCCAATGTGTATATCTCAAAGAACATGTAATTGTAATGTATCTGTTGTTCTAGCCACTGGAGTAAGTAGAAAACATTGGGTTACAGAGTCTGGGATAGTCTGATTTCCCTAAACAAAAAATAAAAAAAAGACAAATTTCTCAACAGAACTGTCGGCATTGAATTATGTTTTGCACCGAACTAATGACCTTTGAACCTAATGTTTATATCTGTTTCTCATTTATTTTAATGACTTTTTTCTATGCACTTTTCTCCCAATCATTTCAATTAGACTTCCCTTGCCGTTGTTTGCTGCTTCTTTGTTATACCACCTGGGGGCGGGGGGGGGGGGAACAGGGGGTAACCTTCTAAAACAGAGGTCGGTATTGAAGGAACATTAGAACAGAGGTCGGTATTGAAGGAACATTAGAACAGAGGTCGGTATTGAAGGAACATTAGAACAGAGGTCGGTATTGAAGGAACATTAGAACAGAGGTCGGTATTGAAGGAACATTAGAACAGAGGTCGGTATTGAAGGAACATTAGAACAGAGGTCGGTATTGAAGGAACATTAGAACAGAGGTCGGTATTGAAGGAACATTAGAACAGAGGTCGGTATTGAAGGAACATTAGAACAGAGGTCGGTATTGAAGGAACATTAGAACAGAGGTCGGTATTGAAGGAACATTAGAACAGAGGTCGGTATTGAAGGAACATTAGAACAGAGGTCGGTATTGAAGGAACATTAGAACAGAGGTCGGTATTGAAGGAACATTAGAACAGAGGTCGGTATTGAAGGAACATTAGAACAGAGGTCGGTATTGAAGGAACATTAGAACAGAGGTCGGTATTGGAGGAACATTAGAACAGAGGTCGGTATTGAAGGAACATTAGAACAGAGGTCGGTATTGAAGGAACATTAGAACAGAGGTCGGTATTGAAGGAACATTAGAACAGAGGTCGGTATTGAAGGAACATTAGAACAGAGGTCGGTATTGAAGGAACATTAGAACAGAGGTCGGTATTGAAGGAACATTAGAACAGAGGTCGGTATTGAAGGAACATTAGAACAGAGGTCGGTATTGAAGGAACATTAGAACAGAGGTCGGTATTGAAGGAACATTAGAACAGAGGTCGGTATTGGAGGAACATTAGAACAGAGGTCGGTATTGAAGGAACATTAGAACAGAGATCGGTATTGGAGGAACATTAGAACAGAGGTCGGTATTGAAGGAACATTAGAACAGAGGTCGGTATTGAAGGAACATTAGAACAGAGGTCGGTATTGAAGGAACATTAGAACAGAGATCGGTATTGGAGGAACATTAGAACAGAGATCGGTATTGGAGGAACATTAGAACAGAGGTCGGTATTGAAGGAACATTAGAACAGAGATCGGTATTGAAGGAACATTAGAACAGAGATCGGTATTGGAGGAACATTAGAACAGAGGTCGGTATTGGAGGAACATTAGAACAGAGATCGGTATTGGAGGAACATTAGAACAGAGATCGGTATTGGAGGAACATTAGAACAGAGATCGGTATTGGAGGAACATTAGAACAGAGATCGGTATTGGAGGAACATTAGAACAGAGGTCGGTATTGGAGGAACATTAGAACAGAGGTCGGTATTGAAGGAACATTAGAACAGAGGTCGGTATTGAAGGAACATTAGAACAGAGGTCGGTATTGAAGGAACATTAGAACAGAGATCGGTATTGGAGGAACATTAGAACAGAGATCGGTATTGGAGGAACATTAGAACAGAGGTCGGTATTGGAGGAACATTAGAACAGAGGTCGGTATTGAAGGAACATTAGAACAGAGATCGGTATTGAAGGAACATTAGAACAGAGATCGGTATTGGAGGAACATTAGAACAGAGGTCGGTATTGGAGGAACATTAGAACAGAGATCGGTATTGGAGGAACATTAGAACAGAGATCGGTATTGGAGGAACATTAGAACAGAGATCGGTATTGGAGGAACATTAGAACAGAGGTCGGTATTGGAGGAACATTAGAACAGAGGTCGGTATTGGAGGAACATTAGAACAGAGGTCGGTATTGGAGGAACATTAGAACAGAGGTCGGTATTGGAGGAACATTAGAACAGAGGTCGGTATTGGAGGAACATTAGAACAGAGATCGGTATTGGAGGAACATTAGAACAGAGGTCGGTATTGGAGGAACATTAGAACAGAGGTCGGTATTGGAGGAACATTAGAACAGAGGTCGGTATTGGAGGAACATTAGAACAGAGGTCGGTATTGGAGGAACATTAGAACAGAGATCGGTATTGGAGGAACATTAGAACAGAGGTCGGTATTGGAGGAACATTAGAACAGAGGTCGGTATTGGAGGAACATTAGAACAGAGGTCGGTATTGGAGGAACATTAGAACAGAGGTCGGTATTGGAGGAACATTAGAACAGTGATCGGTATTGGAGGAACATTAGAACAGAGGTCGGTATTGGAGGAACATTAGAACAGTGATCGGTATTGGAGGAACATCAGAACAGAGATCGGTATTGGAGGAACATCAGAACAGAGATCGGTATTGGAGGAACATTAGAACAGAGATCGGTATTGGAGGAACATTAGAACAGAGATCGGTATTGGAGGAACATTAGAACAGAGATCGGTATTGGAGGAACATTAGAACAGAGATCGGTATTGGAGGAACATTAGAACAGAGATCGGTATTGGAGGAACATCAGAACAGAGATCGGTATTGGAGGAACATTAGAAGAATTCTTGGGGGTAATGAATAAAGAATAACTGGAAAAATGTTCTTCCAGGATAATAATAAAATTATAATGCTGACCGTGGTGACTAAATGACCCGCGAGAAGTTGCATATGCAACAGTAACCCTGGTGATTCAATGACCAGTGAAGAAGTTGCAGGTGTAACAGTGACCCTGGTGATTCAATGACCAGTGAAGAAGTTGCAGGTGTAACAGTGACCGCGGTGATTCAATGACCAGTGAAGAAGTTGCAGGTGTAACAGTGACCGCGGTGATTCAATGACCAGTGAAGAAGTTACAGGTGTAACAGTGACCCTGGTGATTCAATGACCAGTGAAGAAGTTGCAGGTGTAACAGTAACCCTGGTGATTCAATGACCAGTGAAGAAGTTGCAGGTGTAACAGTGACCCTGGTGATTCAATGACCAGTGAAGAAGTTGCATATGCAACAGTAACCCTGGTGATTAAATGACCAGTGAAGAAGTTGCAGGTGTAACAGTGACCCTGGTGATTCAATGACCAGTGAAGAAGTTGCAGGTGTAACAGTGACCGATGTGATTCAATGACCAGTGAAGAAGTTGCAGGTGTAACAGTGACCCTGGTGAATCAATGACCAGTGAAGAAGTTACAGGTGTAACAGTGACCCTGGTGATTCAATGACCAGTGAAGAAGTTCCAGGTGTAACAGTGACCCTGGTGATTCAATGACCAGTGAAGAAGTTGCAGGTGTAACAGTGACCGCGGTGATTCAATGACCAGTGAAGAAGTTACAGGTGTAACAGTGACCCTGGTGATTCAATGACCAGTGAAGAAGTTGCAGGTGTAACAGTGACCCTGGTGATTCAACGACCAGTGAAGAAGTTACAGGTGTAACAGTGACCCTGGTGATTCAATGACCAGTGAAGAAGTTACAGGTGTAACAGTGACCCTGGTGATTCAATGACCAGTGAAGAAGTTGCAGGTGTAACAGTGACCCTGGTGATTCAACGACCAGTGAAGAAGTTACAGGTGTAACAGTGACCCTGGTGATTCAATGACCAGTGAAGAAGTTACAGGTGTAACAGTGACCCTGGTGATTCAATGACCAGTGAAGAAGTTGCAGGTGTAACAGTGACCCTGGTGATTCAATGACCAGTGAAGAAGTTGCAGGTGTAACAGTGACCGCGGTGATTCAATGACCAGTGAAGAAGTTGCAGGCGTAACAGTGACCGCGGTGATTCAATGACCAGTGAAGAAGTTGCAGGTGTAACAGTGACCCTGGTGTTTCAATGATCAGTGAAGAAGTTGCAGGTGCAACAGTGACCCTGGTGATTCAATGACCAGTGAATAAGTTGCAGGCGTAACAGTGACCGCGGTGATTCAATGACCAGTGAAGAAGTTGCAGGTGTAACAATAACCGCGGTGATTCAATGACCAGTGAAGAAGTTACAGGTGTAACAGTGACCGCGGTAATTCAATGACCAGTGAAGAAGTTGCAGGTGTAACAGTGACCCTGGTGATTCAATGACCAGTGAAGAAGTTGCAGGCGTAAAAGTGACCCTGGTGATTCAATGACCAGTGAAGAAGTTACAGGTGTAACAGTGACCGCGGTGATTCAATGACCAGTGAAGAAGTTGCAGGTGTAACAGTGACCGCGGTGATTCAATGACCAGTGAAGAAGTTGCAGGTGTAACAGTGACCCTGGTGATTCAATGACCAGTGAAGAAGTTGCAGGTGTAACAGTGACCCTGGTGATTCAATGACCAGTGAAGAAGTTGCAGGTGTAACAGTGACCGCGGTGATTCAATGACCAGTGAAGAAGTTGCAGGTGTAACAGTGACCGCGGTGATTCAATGACCAGTGAAGAAGTTGCAGGTGTAACAGTGACCGCGGTGATTCAATGACCAGTGAAGAAGTTGCAGGCGTAACAGTGACCGCGGTGATTCAATGACCAGTGAAGAAGTTGCAGGCGTAAAAGTGACCGCGGTGATTCAATGACCAGTGAAGAAGTTGCAGGCGTAACAGTGACCCTGATGATTCAATGACCAGTGAAGAAGTTGCAGGCGTAACAGTGACCCTGGTGTTTCAATGATCAGTGTGCCATTGAATATATTGTCGCCATTTGGAACTGCAATATTGTCATCATGGTTGTTACGGTTTCGGTATGGCATTAAGGAGATGAATATATCGTGAGACTGATGTACACTTTTGTCTGCTGTTATAAATGTGTCATCTGTCATGTTATCATTCAATGTGTTCTCTGTTGTCAATATTGTCGAGTGTCGATGCTATGTCACCTATCAAAACTGTGTCATCAGCCAGTCAACGATGTGTCTACTGTCAATGATGTGTCTACTGTCAATGATCTGTCTACTGTCAACGATGTGTCTACTGTCAACGATGTCTGTCAATGATGTGTCTACTGTCAATGATGTGTCTACTGTAAACGATGTGTCTACTGTCAACGATGTGTGTGTCTACTGTCAACGATGTGCCTACTGTCAATGATGTGTCTACTGTCAACGATGTGTCTACTGTCAACGATGTGTGTGTCTACTGTCAACGATGTGTATGTCTACTGTTAACGATGTGTCTACTGTCAACGATGTGTCTACTGTTAACGATGTGTCTACTATCAATGATGTGTCTACTGTCAACGATGTGTCAATGATGTGTCTACTGTCAACGATGAGTCTACTGTCAACGATGTGTCTACTGTTAACGATGTGTCTACTATCAACAATGTGTGTGTCTACTGTCAACGATGTGTTTGTCTACTGTCAACGATGTGCCTACTGTCAACGATGTGTCTACTGTCAATGATGTGTCTACTGTCAACAATGTGTCTACTGTCAATGATATGTCTACTGTCAACGATGTGTGTGTCTACTGTCAACGATGTGTCTACTGTCAACGATGTGTCTACCGTCAACGACGTGCCTACTGTCAACGATGTGTCTACTATCAATGATGTGTCTACTGTCAACGATGTGTTAATGATGTGTCTACTGTCAACGATGTGTCTACTGTCAATGATGTGTCTACTGTCAACGATGTGTCTACTGTTAACGATGTGTCTACTATCAACGATGTGTGTGTCTACTGTCAACGATGTGCCTACTGTCAACGATGTGTCTACTGTCAACGATGTGTTTGTCTACTGTCAACGATGTGTCTACTGTCAACGATGTGTCTACAGTCAATGATGTGTCTACTGTCAACAATGTGTCTACTGTCAATGATATGTCTACTGTCAACGATGTGTGTGTCTACTGTCAAAGATGTGTCTACTGTCAACGATGTGTCTACCGTCAACGATGTGCCTACTGTCAACGATGTGTCTACTATCAATGATGTGTCTACTGTCAACGATGTGTCAATGATGTGTCTACTGTCAACGATGTGTCTACTGTCAATGATGTGTCTACTGTCAACGATGTGTCTACTGTTAACGATGTGTCTACTATCAACGATGTGTGTGTCTACTGTCAACGATGTGCCTACTGTCAACGACGTGTCTACTGTCAATGATGTGTCTACTGTCAACGATGTGTCAATGATGTGTCAACGATGTGTCTACTGTCAATGATGTGTCTACTGTCAATGATGTGTCTACTGTCAACGATGTGTCTACTGTCAACGATGTGTGTGTCTACTGTCAACGATGTGTCCACTGTCAATGTTGTGTCTACTGTCAACGATGTGTGTGTCTACTGTCAACGATGTGTGTTTCTACTGTCAACGATGTGTCTACTGTCAACGATGTGTCTACTGTCAATGATTTGTCTACTGACAATGATGTGTCTGTCTACTGTCAATGTTGAATCTACAGCCAGTGTTGTGTCTTCACAACTGTGTCATTTGTTAATGTGAAGCCATTGATCAATGTCATATCAAATTATCCACGTTAACCCAACCAAGCCTTCAGAATCAATGTCCCCAAGTTATATTTAAACACAAAAAATTGAACAATGTGTCAATGTTAGTTTTCCAGCCTTCCATTATATTTTAAAGACATTCTTCACTTTTTAACCCATTATCTTCTGTCTGGTGTTTTTTTTTCTTTCTATTTATCTACAACGATTACAACGTTGTTTTTCTAATCATTCAATTATTATCTTCCAAATGTCATTTCACAACTTGTCCAAGTAAGTTCTTGGTGTCATATACTCTGTCTGAGTCAGATTTAGATATCACAGTAGTGTCAGAGTTCTGATTGTCACATAGAATGACTTGAGTCAGATTTAGATATCACAATAGTGTCAGAGTTCTGATTGTCATATAGAATGACTTGAGTCAGATTTAGATATCACAGTAGTGTCAGAGTTCAAAGATTTATTTATCGCGATTTATTTTTTTGTTGTTGTTGACAAATGTCACTATGGACTTGTCAATATACAGTTTTATGGAATTGTTGTTGTTGACTAGAACTGTGACAACTGTCACTATGGACTTGTCAATGTACAGCTTTATAGAATTGTTGTTGTTGACTAGAACTGTGACAGCTGTCACTATGGACTTGTCAATGTACAGTTTTATGGAATTGTTGTTGTTGACTAGAACTGTGACAACTGTCACTATGGACTTGTCAATGTACAGTTTTATGGAATTGTTGTTGTTGACTAGAACTGTGACAGCTGTCACTATGGACTTGTCAATGTACAGATTTCATGGGATTGTTGTTGACGAGAACTGTGACAGCTGTCACTATGGACTTGTCAATGTACAGATTTCATGGGATTGTTGTCTAATTTAATCCAATATATTATAGTTTTATTTATTTATTTATCACAATTGGTTATTTTTATATTTTGTACCCATTTAGTCAGTAGAAACAATAAGTTGGAAGTTACCAAATTAAACACATCTGTCACCGTCACGTCACTTTAAACACACATATCCCCGTCACGTCACTTTAAACACACATATCGCCGTCACGTCACTTTAAACACACATATCGCCGTCACGTCACTTTAAACACACATATCGCCGTCACGTCACTTTAAACACACATATCGCCGTCACGTCACTTTAAACACACATATCGCCGTCACGTCACTTTAAACACACATATCACCGTCACGTCACTTTAAACACACATATCGCCGTCACGTCACTTTAAACACACATATGACGGTCACGTCACTTTAAACACAATGTCAGAAAAAAATCCAGTATTTAAAAACAAATTATTCCAAATTTTTTCCGAGAGAGATGGGAAAGGAAAGGGGGAGGGGGGGGGAGAGAGAAATTTAACAGGTGGCTGACGCAATAATATTTATTTTCGTCTTTTGTGACGTCAAGAAGATGTAGAACTGAGTTACTGTTACACACACAACACACACACACACCACACACACGATGTGCTATCATCTTACACTTGTATAATAAATAGATGTCGAGTCTCTCGTCTCCAAACCTCTTGTGACGTAACCAAGAGTCGCGTGTTGTTGTTTTTTTTTTTTAATCTTTTCTGTAGTGGAAAGTTTTGAGGCCAATTAATTTTCTTTTTCGGCATTTTAGGAAGCAGCCTGTCGATTTAGGCAAGATTTATCACTGCTATGTGCGGGGGGTTGGATACCACTAGTGCATGCCAGTTGTGACTTGATCTGTATGTGTGTTACAAACTACATTTATTCATTCAAAAGATTTGTTTCAATATTGAGTTTAAATGTTTTACGTGTGTACATTAACAATGTGTCTCATTTAGCTGTACAGCAGTGTGTGTATTAACATTGTGTCTCATTTAGCTGTACAGCAGTGTGTGTATTAACATTGTGTCTCATTTAGCTGTACAGCAGTGTGTACATTAACATTGTGTCTCATTTAGCTGTACAGCAGTGTGTACATTAACATTGTGTCTCATTTAGCTGTACAGCAGTGTGTACATTAACACTGTCTCATTTAGCTGTACAGCAGTGTGTACATTAACACTGTCTCATTTAGCTGTACAGCAGTGTGTACATTAACACTGTCTCATTTAGCTGTACAGCAGTGTGTACATTAACACTGTCTCATTTAGCTGTACAGCAGTGTGTACATTAACACTGTGTCTCATTTAGCTGTACAGCAGTGTGTACATTAACACTGTGTCTCATTTAGCTGTACAGCAGTGTGTGTATTAATACTGTGTCTCATTTAGCTGTACAGCAGTGTGTGCATTAACACTGTGTCTCATTTAGCTGTACAGCAGTGTGTACATTAACATTGTGTGCATGATTTGATCAATCTACTAGAATACCAGGTGAACGGACACTGTCATACATGTGTGATGGTTGCTGGTTGAAGTGAAATACTCACACACAATGATACGGTTACCAGGGTCGTCTTTAGGATGCTATGGAGCCTCCGGTACACGGTGAATTGGAAGGGGGGCATGATGCCAACCCACAACTAACAAGATAGTTTGGATACATGATATCTTGACAAGTTAGGTGGATACTTTACATCAGTCTGTGGATACTTTACATCAATCACTGGATTCTTTACATCAGTGTGGATACTTTACGTCAGTCTGTGGATACTTTACGCCAGTCTGTGGATACTTTACATCAATCAGTGGATACTTTATGTCAGTCTGTGGATACTATACATCAATCAGTGGATACTTTACGTCAGTCTGTAGATACTTTACATCAATCAGTGGATACTTTACATCAATCAGTGGATACTTTACATCAATCACTGGATTCTTTACATCAATCAGTGGATACTTTACGTCAGTCTGTGGATACTTTACATCAATCAGTGGATACTTTACATCAATCAGTGGATACTTTACGTCAGTCTGTGGATACTTTACATCAGTCTGTGAATACTTTAAATCAATCAGTGGATACTTTACGTCAGCCTGTGGATACTTTACGTCAGTCTGTAGATACCGTACATCAATCAGTGGATTCTTTACATCAATCAGTGGATACTTTACGTCAGTCTGTAGATACTTTACATCAATTAGTGGATACTTTACGTCAGTCTGTAGATACTTTACATCAATCTGTGGATACTTTACGTCAGTCTGTAGATACTTTACATCAATAAGTGGATGCTTTACATCAATCTGTGGATTCTTTACATCAATCAGTGGATACTTTACGTTAGTCTGTAGATACTTTACATCAATCAGTGGATTCTTTACATCAATCAGTGGATTCTTTACATCAATCAGTGGATACTTTACGTCAGTCTGTAGATACTTTACATCAATCTGTGGATACTTTACATCAGTCTGTAGATACTTTACATCAATCTGTGGATACTTTACATCAATCAGTGGATACTTTACGTCAGTCTGTGGATACTTTACGTCAGTCTGTAGATACTTTACATCAATCTGTGGATACTTTACATCAATCAGTGGATACTTTACGTCAGTCTGTGGATACTTTACGTCAGTCTGTGGATGTCACGGGTTGTGACTAATCTGTCGAAACCATCCCCTTTACTCCAACCCTTAACTTAATAGTATTGCTAACGTTAAGATGTATATTATACCATGTGTTATAATATACGTTCCCGTTCTCCAGTTCCCCACCCTTTTTACCCCACCCCCGTAATTGCGTCATAGACCAGGTGGTCGGCGGAATCTCCGTCGATGAACCAAAGCAGCGGTTGACAGAAACACGTTACATTCCTCGCGGGATTCTCCCTGGTCACTCGGCCCTGGTCAACTGCCGACAAAGGGATGGATGTCCAGTTACTCCTGTTTGTTGGTATGACGTACTTCTCCCCCCCCCCCATCTAGGCTCCACCCCCTGATTTGAAAGAAACAGATATTATAATTGATTGGCTATGGGTCACGTGGAAGAAAGTGTTTGAATAATGTAAGATAGATTTATGGACATTCGACTGTGGGCTCTCTGAGGAGAGGGTCGATTGTTGTGTCTCTGAGAGAGAGAGAGAGAGAGAGAAGGGCGATCTATCGAGAGAACGTCCCTTTGATTCTATTCATTGATACTGGATTAATCTTTGGCATTTTTGTATTACTTTTGCTTATGATTTTAAAGATCACCAGATCTCTGTTACGGACTGGTGTCTCTGTAAATAAATATATTTTGTCGCTGTACACACTTGTTGAATTGATTATCGTCACTTGTTGTACGTTTAATTGTTGGTGAGACTGTGTGTGGTAGAAACACAAATACAAATACGGGTCACCATTGAGTCAGCCCTCATACTCTTAGCGACAAGCCAAGGGCACCCTCATAGGGGTCCTCAACAGTGGATACTTTACATCAGTCTGTAGATACTTTACATCAATCAGTGGATAATATGCATCAATCACTGGATACTTTAAATCAGTCAATGGATACTTTACGTCAGTCTCTCGATACCTTACCTCGGTTGACAAACTTACTCAATGGAAAGCTTCAGGTACATTAGCTCAACGCTCTGCTGGGAATGTACCTGCGTGTTTGGGATACATGGTACCTGCGTGTTTGGGATACATGGTACCTGCGTGTTTGGGATAACTCGGTGCACTTAGCGGATGTTGGTTAATCTATAACTTGTGTTTGCACTTAGCGAATGTTGGTTAATCTATAACTTGTGTTTGCACTTAGCGAATGTTGGTTAATCTATAACTTGTGTTTGCACTTAGCGAATGTTGGTTAATCTATAACTTGTGTTTGCACTTAGTGAATGTTGGCTAATCTATAACTTGTGTTTGCACTTAATGAATGTTGGTTAATCTATAACTTATGTTTGCACTTATCGAATGTTGGCTAATCTATAACTTGTGTTTGCACTTAATGAATGTTGGTTAATCTATAACTTGTGTTTGCACTTATCGAATGTTGGCTAATCTATAACTTGTGTTTGCACTTAATGAATGTTGCTTAATCTATAACTTGTGTTTGCACTTATCGAATGTTGGCTAATCTATAACTTGTGTTTGCACTTAATGAATGTTGCTTAATCTATAACTTGTGTTTGCACTTATCGAATGTTGGTTAATCTATAACTTGTGTTTGCACTTAATGAATGTTGGTTAATCTATAACTTGTGTTTGCATTTAGTGAATGTTGGTTGATCTATTTTAATTTTTGCACTTATCGAATTGTCGATATCCATAAGGATTTTATTTTTATTTTGAGGCAAAGTGACCAAGCAATTTTTATCCCTGCATCTCCTACTAAATATTTTAATAGAACAAAAAGAAAAAGATAAATCACATAGTAATGGCCAAAAAAAAAGAAAGTAATCTATTTCCAGAGAAAAATGCAATCCTCACTCTGAAAGTCTAGGGATAGTTTTAATAGAACATTCCTCACTGTGATCTTTTCAAAACTCTTTTATTTTCAAGATTCAAGAGGGGGGGGGGGATATTTTTTTTGGTTTTTCCTTTACCGCTCTCTATCGTCTTGTTTGTTTTGTACAATCCGAACTCAATAGTCTATATACATTTACTGAGGGTTTGAGGTTGTGACCAGGTACGTGACCATATGGACACCAGGCCCCATCACACTTGGACATCAGGCCCATCACACGGGACATCAGGCCCATCACACTTGGACATCAGGCCCCATCACACTTGGACATCAGGTCCATCACACTTTGACATCAGGCCCATCACACGGGGACATCAGGCCCCATCACACGGGGACATCAGGCCCCATCACACGGGACATCAGGCCCATCACACTTGGACATCAGGCCCCATCACACTTGAACATCACGCCCCATCACACGGGGACATCACGCCCCATCACACGGGGACATCACGCCCATCACACTTGGACATCAGGCCCATCACACTTGGACATCAGGCCCCATCACACGCCGACATTAGGCCCCATCACACGGGGCATCAGGCCCCATCACACTTGGACATCAGGCCCATCACACTTGGACATCAGGCCCCATCACACTTGGACATCACGCCCCATCACACGGGACATCAGGCCCCATCACACTTGGACATCAGGCCCATCAAACTTTGACATCAGCCCCATCACACTTGGACATCAGGCCCCATCACACGGGGACATCACGCCCCATCACACGGGACATCAGGCCCCATCACACTTGGACATCAGGCCCATCAAACTTTGACATCAGCCCCATCACACTTGGACATCAGGCCCCATCACACTTGGACATCAGGCCCATCAAACTTTGACATCAGCCCCATCACACTTGGACATCAGGCCCCATCACACTTGGACATCACGCCCCATCACACGGGACATAATAAACCCATATCAAAATAAGCTCGATGTACTGTTCACATATAATAAACCCATATCAAAATAAACTCGATGTACTGGTCACATATAATAAACCCATATCAAAATAAACTCGATGTACTGTTCACATATAATAAACCCATGTCAAAATAAACTCGATGTACTGTTCACATATAATAAACCCATATCAAAATAAACTCGATGTACTGGTCACATATAATAAACCCATATCAAAATAAACTCGATGTACTGTTCACATATAATAAACCCATATCAAAATAAACTCGATGTACTGGTCACATATAATAAACCCATATCAAAATAAACTCGATGTACTGGTCACATATAATAAACCCATATCAAAATAAACTCGATGTACTGTCTATTAACACGGCTACTGGCAACGTTCGTTAGTTCACCCAGCTTAAAAAGTGGACCTGGTATTAAATGGGTAAAGTAAATACGGCTGGGCATTGTGCTAGCCACACGAAAAAAAAAAACCAGGTGAACTTTTATCTGCCCAGGTGGTCCACATCCACGTGTACTTATGGGGAATCGGCTTCTATAGACACTTTATAAAATTTAAATAACGTCTGGATAATATTTGACTTTCATACCAATGATGTCCCACTAATGATGATGTATTTCATCATGACCACGTGTAACAGACCAATTATTACGGTTAGGTCAAGTTCCTCACTTTCTTACATTCCACCATAACAGAATCTGCAGGAACCCGGGGCTAAGTCTAATAATAAACGGTGTCGCTAGAATTTGAACTTATGACCTTCTCTGCACAGCCAGGGTTCACAGACCGCAGTGAGACCCGACCTCAGAAGGGCTCTATATAAAAAAAAAACTTAATTTTACACTCGATTCTTTATTTTCACTTTCGTTCATTCTTATCCATCTCTCAGGTCCACAAGGCGAGCGTGTCGTTCACCTAGTTAGCTGAAGTCAACTCGCGATCAAAGATCACTGGGCTGGTTATACTCTCTACTGTTCACTACCTAGCTGAAGTCAACTCGCGATCAAAGACCACTGGGCTGGTTATACTCTCTACTGTTCACTACCTAGCTGAAGTCAACTCGCGATCAAAGATCACTGGGCTGGTTATACTCTCTACTGTTCACCTAGTTAGCTGAAGTCAACTCGCGATCAAAGATCACTGGGCTGGTTATACTCTCTACTGTTCACCTAGTTAGCTGAAGTCAACTCGCGATCAAAGATCACTGGGCTGGTTATACTCTCTACTGTTCACCTAGTTAGCTGAAGTCAACTCGCGATCAAAGATCACTGGGCTGGTTATACTCTCTACTGTTCACCTAGTTAGCTGAAGTCAACTCGCGATCAAAGATCACTGGGATGGTTATACTCTGTACTGGGGTACTGTAAACGTGGCGTCTTGTAACTGAGACTAAAATAACGATACCTTTTCTTGCACCGTGTTCTTACCTCCAGCAGGGCAGATAAAGTGTTTCGGGGGGCGGGGGGGGGGAGTTTCACTCACGATCAGATGACTAAGATCAGCCATATCACGTGATCCAATCAGTCAAATCATTTCTTCAACTTTGTGTACAGATATGAATCTGTAACTTATCCAGTAATATTTGGGCTGTTGTATGCATAAATTATACACAAATGGCCTTACAGCGTGACCTTTCAATATAATGACGTCACTGGGGGGCCGGTCACGTGGTTGGTTTCAACCCAAGTGGTTGGCCAATACTCCGTCAAAGCCGTTTCCGTCTATTGAAATATTTTTGTAATGACCTTCACGGAGTGTTCCATGACCTTCACAGAGTGTTCCATAATTGCACACGGTGGAATGTGTGACACGGGCTGACCCCCAAGGGGTCAGTGACAGGCGTCTTCAAGTGCTTTCATATCTCATCGCACTGTTAAGTACCTAGGTATTCAGGTGTAAAACGTATATATTTACAATAACACAGACTCCACTTTAGGATTATCCCCCCCCCCCAGGTATGATATTCAGCCCCATCTGTTAATTCCCAACTCCCACAGGGGTTACACTACCGCTACTTCCACAGGGGTTACACTACCGCTACTTCCATAGGGGCTACACTACCGCTACTTCCATAGGGGCTACACTACCGCTACTTCCACAGGGGCTACACTGTGCCTACACTACCGCTACTTCCACAGGGGCTACACTGTGCCTACACTACCGCTACTTCCACGATGGCTACACTACCGCTACTGTTTGAAACTTTTTTTGTTTCTATAAAAAGACGTGGAGGAAAAAAAAATAGTTTGGCCCAGAACTTTGAATTTCACAACAACAGATTTTCATGGTAAAAGAACGTTTGTTGAATTTGTTCCCTACTAAAACAGTCCGACATCCACTACTGCGCAGTATGCCAGGATTTAAAAAATAAAAAAAAAAAGTTCCCGGGAAATGTGGCCCAAAGTACGCCGTGCAAGTAGCAGTGTACAACGCGCTTGAACTGCTTGCCTCACGAGAGATGGCGGTGAAATCTGCTAAAATGAAGTCACGTGCTAAAAACGTGACTGGAGAGACTGGTTTTTTTTCTCATCCTCTTCGATTCAATATAATTTGTGTCGGCGGTTCTCATAGTATTAAATGTAATAAATGTTGTAACTTTTTAGTAATTTTTTTTTTTAAATTAGACAAACAAGTCTTCTTTTAAGAATAATTGACTGAAAGTAATTTTGAATTACATTAGAATGAGGGGGGGGGGGGGGAAAGGTTCTTTGAATAATCCAACAGAGCCTTAGAGAGGTCATGGTATTGGCCTCAGTACATGAATACATGGCCATTGGCTAAGGGCAGACATCATTTTAGTGAACCTCAATACACTGAGCTATTGATAAAACGGCTTATCAAAGAAAAAAACATTTTTCTTGGTTTCTCATTGACCAGATTTCTGGCCATTCAGCATGGGGTCATGGCTAGAAACAAGGGGTTTTTTTTTTTTTTTTTTTTTTTTTTTTTTTTTTTTTTTTTTTTTTTTTTTTTTTTTTTTTTTTTTTTTTTTTTTTTTTTTTTTTTTTTTTTTTTTTTTTTTTTTTTTTTTTTTTTTTTTTTTTTTTTTTTTTTTTTTTTTTTTTTTTTTTTTTTTTTTTTTTTTTTTTTTTTTTTTTTTTTTTTTTTTTTTTTTTTTTTTTTTTTTTTTTTTTTTTTTTTTTTTTTTTTTTTTTTTTTTTTTTTTTTTTTTTTTTTTTTTTTTTTTTTTTTTTTTTTTTTTTTTTTTTTTTTTTTTTTTTTTTTTTTTTTTTTTTTTTTTTTTTTTTTTTTTTTTTTTTTTTTTTTTTTTTTTTTTTTTTTTTTTTTTTTTTTTTTTTTTTTTTTTTTTTTTTTTTTTTTTTTTTTTGGGGGGAATATACATTTTTGATGGGATCCATCTAGTATGGGGTCATGGCTAGAAACAGGATATTTCTGACTGTGTTACATGCAGCTTGTGTTACCCCTAAAGACTGGAGTATATATGGTCCATTCTAACCGTTCATTTTGATGACATTCTCCATAGATCAGGGCCAAACATAGTGATTCGGGGTTTTTGGCCTCTTTGAGGGCCCCTGCATTTTGACATTCGACACCATGTCATGAGATAATGTACTTAGCATATAATGTAAAAAAAACACAAATTGGGGACGCCCCTCAAGCTTGGGCCCGGGGGTTACTTTCAAAATTGGACCTTCCCCCTCCACACCCACCCACCCTAGGTACTCATCTGCCATAGATTTAGTCTAAACATTGCGTATTTTTAAAACAATATAATCTTAAGATAGTCGACAGAT
>JAGDYQ010000091.1:2069351-2087549 GCA_021962125.1 Bulinus truncatus | reverse complement strand
GATACTCCTGTTTGATGTAACGGTTTTCTTCTGTAACGCTACTGTTTGATGTAACGGTTTTCTCCTGTAACGCTCCTGTTTGATGTAACAGTTTTCTCCTGTAACGCTCCTGTTTGGTGTAACGGTTTTCTTCTGTAACGCTCCTGTTTGATGTAACGGTTTTCTCCTGTAACGCTCCTGTTTGATGTAACGGTTTTCTCCTGTAACGCTCCTGTTTGATGTAACGGTTTTCTTCTGTAACGCTCCTGTTTGATGTAACGGTTTTCTCCTGTAACGCTCCTGTTTGATGTAACGGTTTTCTCCTGTAACGCTCATGTTTGATGTAACGGTTTTCTTCTGTAACGCTCCTGTTTGATGTAACGGTTTTCTCCTGTAACGCTCCTGTTTGATGTAATGGTTTTCTTCTGTAACGCTCCTGTTTGATGTAACGGTTTTCTCCTGTAACGCTCCTGTTTGATGTAACAGTTTTCTCCTGTAACGCTCCTGTTTCATGTAACGGTTGTCTTCTGTAACGCTACTGTTTGATGTAACGGTTTTCTTCTGTAACGCTCCTGTTTGATGTAACGGTTTTCTTCTGTAACGCTCCTGTTTGATGTAACGGTTTTCTCCTGTAACGCTCCTGTTTGATGTAACGGTTTTCTTCTGTAACGCTCCTGTTTGATGTAACTGTTTTCTCCTGTAACGCTCCTGTTTGATGTAACGGTTTTCTTCTGTAACGCTCCTGTTTGATGTAACGGTTTTCTCCTGTAACGCTCCTGTTTGATGTAACGGTTTTCTCCTGTAACGCTCCTGTTTGATGTAACGGTTTTCTCCTGTAACGCTCCTGTTTGATGTAACAGTTTTCTCCTGTGACGCTCCTCTTTGCTTACATGTCTAACCTCTGTTGCCATAAAAGAAATGCTGTACTTATTTGTAAAAAAAAAATGTCAACTCTAATAATCCCAAGATAATCCCATTTTCTAATATATCAATGTTTGTTTAATCATTACTACAACTTTAGCATCTAATCGCCGATATGGATTTAATAAACATTATCACACTATATATCTTTGTGGCCTATATGGACTTAATAAACATTATCACACTATTTTACCATTGTCGATATGGTTGGTATTCGGTATAATATCAGGATTGTTTAAAAAAAAAATTGCAAACCTAAATTTAGTCATAAAAGAAATCAATAAGCACTGATTGTTCATTTTAAACTATATATTTATATTCTCTTATTATCGTATAATATTTTTTTAATTTGTATATAGTTTATGGGTACAACATTAGCTAACTTGACGATGATGGCTTCTCGTCTTGCAATTCGTTACCAAACGACTGCAACACTGCATTTCCTGTCACGTGACTGTCACGTTCTCTGTCTATTTACACAGGTGGCCATCAAAATCATTGACACGAAAAAGTTAAAAGAGGAGTACCAGAAGAACAACCTCCAGCGAGAGTCCAGGATCATGGGTCAACTCAGGCACCCCAACATTGTCAGGTTATACGAAACACTCAAGGTGAGTACATGTACAACATTGTATGTCATTTGTTAATACTGTGGGGGGGGGGGGGGCACGTAGTCTAACAATAGATGGGGAGGGTGGGTGGTGGGGGGTGGGTGTGTTAAGGTCAATGCAGGTTTCGTTTTTTTTTTAAAATTGGCGCATTTTTTTTTTTATGTGATGCAGATGTGAAGAAAGTTCAAGATTTGCTCCTAAAAACTGGTGTTTTTTTTTTATATGTTGTTATTATGTTTAAATGATGAGTCCATTACTCGCTACTGCGCACAGCACTCAGTGTGTTGGTTCACGTCTGTGGTTGACGATATTATATGTGCGGGTCCAATGTTTTACTTTGATTTTTTTTTATGTGACCTTATTAGAAAAAAAAACATCGAGATGAATGTAGGTCAAACCATTTATAGAAAAATCAACAAAGCTTTTTTTTATTAATTTAAATATCTTAGTAACTTTGCGTTTGTGTTAGTAGGTATGTGTGATTATGTGTGTAGATATGTGTGTAGGTATGTGTAATTATGTCTGTAGGTATGTGTGTTTGTGTTTGTAGGTATGTGTGTTTGTAGGTATATGTGTTTGTAGTTATGTGTGTTTGTATGTAACTGAAAGATCAAAATATTTTATTTGCAATATGCTCAGTCTATTACCAAGACTTTATTTATTGATGTTTCCAGGTAATAGTACGTAAAAGATTTGTAATGTAACATTTGTAATTTTTTTTTATTTGTAACAGATATCAAATAATAAATAAATAAGATAAATATAAAAACTTAAATAAAGCAAAGTTGTATATGATATCAGAATAATGTTCTTCAAATGTTGTTGTAATTATAATATTTGACTTCGCGATATGCAAGATAGATAGATAGATAGATAGATAGATAGATAGATAGATAGATAGATAGATAGATAGATAGATAGATAGATAGATAGATAGATAGATAGATAGATAGATAGATAGATAGATAGATACTAACCAACCTGTATAGACATTCGATTGATACATTCGTTATAACAAAGCTGACAAACTATACTGTCGGAAGCCTTCAATAATCTTCATATGCCTTTCATTAAGAAATACATTAAATAGATCGCAATACATGACTTGTAAACAAGGCTGTCGAGAGTACAATACTTTTAATAAACAAGGCTGTCGAGAGTATAATACTTTTCAACAAGGCCGTCGAGAGTATAATACTTTTAAACAAGGCTGTCGAGAGTATAATACTTTTAAACAAGGCTGTCGAGAGTATAATACTTTTAATGAACAAGGCTGTCGAGAGTATAATAATTTTAAACAAGGCTGTCGAGAGTATAATACTTTTAATAAACAAGGCTGTCGAGAGTATAATACTTTTAAACAAGGCTGTCGAGAGTATAATACTTTTAATAAACAAGGCTGTCGACAGTATAATACTTTTAAAAAAGGCCGTCGTGAGTATAATACTTTTAAACAAGGCTGTCGAGAGTATAATACTTTTAAACAAGGCCGTCGAGAGTATAATACTTTTGAACAAGGCTGTCGAGAGTATAATACTTTTGAACAAGGCCGTCGTGATGGGTCAATGGGAAATGTCTCCACATACAAAGATAAAAAAAATATTTTGAATGGGGGTCCGGAATCGGGTTTAGAATGGTGGAACTTCAAGGTTGTCTTACGGGGCATGACAATCCAGATACTTTGTTGTAACAACAATTAGATTTCATTAAAATTTCTAGAACATTATGGGATTTTTGAATATAAAATAAACAATTTTATCTAACCTATTTATTGAATGTGAAACAATCTGTCAGTACATGTATGTTAAAATAACACTCTCAAAAGCTTTTACTTAGATGTTTTCATTGTACCTTAATGGTACACAATATATTGTTGATCTATTCATAGCTTGATAGCCCCCCCCAGAGCAAGTAATGGGTCACTGAGCTTGACCCATGACCCATATGACCCATCAAGCTCTTGACCCAGGTCCCAGACCCATCATGACCCATGACCCATTGAATGTTGTTATTTTCAAGATGGCGGCCGTCGCCATAGAAACCATTTTGAAATTTAAAAAAATCGCGCGACGACGGGTTTTTTTAGGGTCGGGCGGACACTAAGGATGGGTCGTGGGTCAGGGAACATTGATCCATGTGACCCATCCAATTCGGCGACCCATTTGACCCATTGATCCATGACCCATTGACCCATTACTTGCTCTGAGGCCCCCTATAAGTGTCTCGGGCCCCGGCTGCGCCCCCCCCCTCCTGCGCCCCTCCCCCCCTCAGTCAGGCCGAGTTATAAATAAATGTAAAGCAGTGACTTTGGTTTGTTTCTCTTTTGTTTTATTCCATATTTTTTAATTTGTCTGAACAATTTTTTATTGAATTGATTGTCGACCTGCACGATATGCCGAGACTTGCTCCATTGATTGGACATAAATAAACAGGTGGAAATGAAAGTCCTGTGGGCAGTGTACGACGTCGTGTTTGTGTTTATGTCCATGTTTTTGTGCTTGCGCTTAATGTGTCTTTCTGTCTACGTCTGTGTGTGTGAAGTTGTTCCTTATCAGAGTTCATTGATTTGAGGTGATGGCTTTTTTTTTGAGGAGGGGGGAGGGGGGGGTAGGTAGGAGAAGTAAGTAAGTATTGATTTATGTGAATATGTAACGGCGTCATGTGAGAGTTCGGGGGGGGGGGGGGGTTCATAGTGTTGATAGATGACTGCGGCTGTCAGTCGTGTGTCCAAGGTGGACATGACAGCTCAGTAAGTAGTGGACATACAAGCGATAACACAAAATAAAAAAAAATGGTGATAAATTCTAAGAAAGATATTTTGTAGAATAATGTTTGAGCCGAAACGAGAACATCTTATAAAAAGTCACTCTGAGGGTCTAACTAAACAGAGAGAGAGAGGGGGGGGACCATGTTACTCACACAAAGATTTGTACACACGCTGATATGATGATGAGTCCAGCCTCTTGGAGTCTCTATAGCGATCAGTCGTTTGGTCTCTTTACATCACTACCAACCTCTGAAGCCAAGCCTAAAATTGACCTGTGGGTAGGGGGGGAGGAAGAGGGAGAGATCCAGGGGGGGCCTTTAATAACTAGCGTAGCTGAGATGTAAACCCGAATCTTATACCGCGCTAACAGCCACTCCACCACCCAGCCTCCGGAGACGTCTTTCGGGGTGAATTTTAATAGATAAAATGAAATCTACGGTGGCAAGATGTTACTGTGGCACAAATGTAGTCAGAGTTTGGGGTGGGGGGGGGGAGGGGCGTGATATGACAACTTGTGACACATAGAGTGGGGGTAGGGGAGCAACCGCGGACAACACACCTCATACTCCCCCCCCCCCAACAGGAAAAAGAACTTTTCATGAAAATTGACTGCTAGGAGCAGATTACACTTTATATACTGTGTAATATAAGTACCGTAAAACACATTATAAACCATTATATAAACATACCGTAAAACACATTATAAACCATTATATAAACATACCGTAAAACACATTATAAACCATTATATAAACATACCGTAAAACACATTATAAACCATTATATAAACATACCGTAAAACACATTATAAACCATTATATAAACATACCGTAAAACACATTATAAACCATTATATAAACATACCGTAAAACACATTATAAACCATTGTATATACATACCGTAAAACACATTATAAACCATTATATAAACATAACGTAAAACACATTATAAACCATTTTATAAACATACCGTAAAACACATTATAAACCATTATATAAACATACCGTAAAACACACTATAAACCATTATATAAACATACCGTAAAACACATTATAAACCATTATATAAACATACCGTAAAACACATTATAAACCATTATATAAACATACCGTAAAACACATTATAAACCATTATATAAACATACCGTAAAACACATTATAAACCATTATATAAACATACCGTAAAACACATTATAAACCATTATATAAACATACCGTAAAACACATTATAAACCATTATATAAACATACCGTAAAACACATTATAAACTGCATGTTATAGATTGACCGAAATGTTATGTTGTGTTTATCAGGAACCACATGTGAAAGAAGAAGAAAAAATTTACAAAAAGTGATTAGGGAGTAAATGTATTGATACTTTCTGAACACTGGACACCACAGGCGGGGACATTTCCTGAAATGTTAAGGATCCCAGGAGGGGCGAAGCGAAAATACGGACGTGTCCCGGGTAAATAGGGACTCTGGTTGCCGTGTAAAAATACGGACTTGTCCCGGGTAAATAGGGACTCTGGTTGCCGTGTAAAAATCAGTAAACACCGAAATAATATTGTTAACGGTTTAAAATAAACTTGTTTTTTTTTATTATTAGTTCTGAACTTTTCTACAGCATACAGAAATATGTAGACTGAAGAGTGCATCTCAATAAATCTATATCACTGACGTATATAGTGGTTATTTATTTACAAAGAACTTCGAAGTTCAGACTTGAGTTAGAGATACATTACCGCGGTGTACAAATGAATCATGTAGACAAGTCAACCAGGCCAACAATTATATAAACAGTCTTAGCCACGTGACTTGACCAGCCGACCAATCGCATTGTCCCCTCTGCCAGTCATAACAGTAACTGGGCCGAAAGAAACGTCACTTCCGGTATCTAATCAAAGTGTTGGCCATCAGGGCCAGTGATTAGCTACTCCTCTCTAACCCTCCCCCAACCCCAATGTCTCCTCTCTCTCCTCTCCCCTCCCCCCCACCACACACACCGCTCACAGTTTTGGTCACCGCTCGTGACAAGCTCGGACTCTGGGAAGATTAGTGACCAATGTGGACATACTGGTTCGTGCTACTGCGACCTCCCTAGAGGTCACCTAGGGACATCTGGTTGCCCATGTTGTCTCAGGAATTTATTCTGAGGTGCGCGTGATAAGATGGTCTGTGGAGCTGTGAATGAAACAGAAATCGTCGCTTGCAGAATGTTCTTTCTCAGAGATGTGACACAACATGTGATAGTCTGTGTTGTGACAATGGAGTAAATGTCACAGAACAAGATAGAAAGGGGGATAATTTCATCTAATGATAATAACAAAGAAAATAAAACCAATAAAAACAATAATAATATATGGTATTGCCATATTGACAAAACGCCACACCCCTCCCCACTTTTCCAGTACTAATTCTAATTAAATGTGGGGCTCTCATTGCCCCGGACGTACTTTTTCCTAAAGCCCCGAATATCTCTAACTAGCCCCCCCCCCCTCCCTACTTTACCCAAGAAAGGCCCCGCATCCATATACCCACACATCCTCACACACAGCCCACACACACATACATACAATTTACATGTGTGAGGACTGTGACTGTGGTGTGTGTGTGTGTGTGTGTGTGTGTTTTATCCTTTCTGTATCATGGCCCCAATATCAGCTCTGAATGTAACCCACAGCTTTATGTTTGTCTATAACATTATATTGTCTATAACCTTATTGGTCTATAACGTTATATTGTCTATAACATTATATTGTCTATAACCTTATTGGTCTATAACCTTATATTGTCTATAACATTATATTGTCTATAACCTTATTGGTCTATAACGTTATATTGTCTATAACCTTATGCTGTCTATAACTTTATATTGTCTATAACATTATATTGTCTATAACATTATATTGTCTATAACCGTATATTGTCTATAACATTATATTGTCTATAACATTATATTGTCTATAACCTTATATTGTATATAACCGTATGCTGTCTATAACCTTATATTGTCTATAACCTTAAATTGTCTATAACATTATGATGTATCTATCGTAGACGTCGTTCGCGGTCTGTAATGTAGACGTTGGTCAGTTCTGTGGTCTAGGTCTATATAGATATTTGTAAACGAGCTCTGCTAGTCACTCGTTGGTCATTTACTGGTCAGCGATCACTAACGAGCACAGTATAGCATAGTACACACCAGGCTAAAGATAATTTTGAGTGAAATGTGTTGATTTGAAAAAAAAAGTTTGAAAGTCAGTATAAATCTGATAAATTGTAAATACAGATTCAAATAACCCGCTGGTTAGTGTAGACAGAAACGACGTTAAAAGAACTTCATGTATTTTACTTTACTATTTATTTAGCGACATTTCAGCAGCAGTTTCAGTGTCACAAGACAGACCAGACTAGGCCGTGAGTAAATTCCTGACAAGAAACTGTTTTTAGGAAATCTTATATAAAAGTAAAAAAAAAAGTAAAGTTTCCCTTCTTGGCCCTTACGGGCCATCGGGGCAGATAAAGTGTAGAATTCATCTGTTTGTATAACATCGGCATATGAAGGGATTGTGTGGTTAGCACACAACGACCAGCCGCCTTTACTTCCCCAACTTAAAGTCATGTACCCATTTTAAAGCTGGGTGGGCTTGTGGGACGACTTTGCACCAAATTTCACCTGAAAAAATTTATGTGGTGAACCCAGGACTCTCAGGTTGACAGTCGAGTATCTACACCACGCGGCCATCCGTCCGTATATGTTGGGGGGCGGGGGGGATTTCCGTAGAACGATTTAATTAAACCGTCTACACATGACTAGGTTGACAGCTGAGCAGGTCTTTGTGGCTTTCTCTCTTGATAATCGGTTATTGAATTCGGCAATCTAGAAAACTTTGTTATAATACGGTCTGGGCTGCAGCCAGCCAATCTAGGCCCCCCCGCCCCCCTTATCTCCATCGACTGGGCCCCCCCTCTGATCTCAGACTCAGAGCTAAATAATTACTGTCATTTTTTTGTGGCAGATAACTGTAACCAAAAGGGGTTCTTAAGGGCAGGAGGCCCCTGATATGTGTTTGGGTAGTACAACCCCCCCCCTTTTCCCCCCACTATCAGCGGCCTTGAACTTGATTATTACACGTTAAAGGTGAATCGCTCCCAAACACAGCTACAACGACACATATATTCTCCTATTTACACACCCACATTCACAGCTACACTTATGGATACATTACACACGCACACACACACAAACACACATCCTATAATCCAGGGGTGACAACGCGTGAGGTCGGTGTAAAGCCGCAATCTGCGTAGAAAAAAAAAACGCACTTAATTTAATTTAACAATATTCAATAAACAAAACTAATTAAATAACACACACACACACACACACACACACACACACAAATCACTGAGTCATAGGGAGAGCAAAATACTCAACTCTTTAAGAGCCGAATTCGGCAAACTCTGCTCACTGCACTGCACACACTGAAACACAACGCAAATGAGATGTGTGAGTTATGGTTTAAACAACCACTGTTCCAATAACTTCACTTCCGCCCGCCGCTACAGCTAGCAAGTTTGTGGATTATTGATTTTACTTTCTTTTCCTTTTTTTTTTTAAACTCGTAACCAGCCAAACATTTCACGCCCTGTGTGTACCTATAGGTTGAATATCAGCCACTGAATTAAAATGTAAGCTACAGCAACAGACGTTCGAACTGTTCAGCAGCAGCATCAGGCAACAGTTTAGGCGACATTCGATAAAAGTCATACTGAAGAATGTAAGGTAACTCAAAGAGTCTTTCAGAAAGTGGCGTAAATATAGTGGGGGTGGAGAGGGAGATTCGTACTGGGCGGCCCTTTTTGCCCCCTACCCGGGGTTGGGGGGAAGGGGGCAAGTGTCGAGCTTTAATACTTTTAAGCACGGAAATGGGGTGGGATATTTAGAGTCCTCACGGGGCGCAAGTAAAGATTGTTAAACCACAGCATGTAGCTAGACTTTTTACACACTAAACAATAACACACAACAGCAGCTGGACTAAGCAATACCATTTAACACATCAGTAGGTTGTAGTTTTACCTTACACACATGTTGACATCTGACACATTAATCGATTACACAGCACATCAGAAACTATGCAACACGGTGGGACACACAGCGTCACAACGCAGTACAGCTAAGTGCAACATAGTACAACATCAGCATATGGCAGCTCAGCGCAACACATGGCAACAAACCGAAAAATACTGCAATATAGCACAAGATAGTTGCAACACGGCACATAACACTGACGCACACTCACATACACACACACACATACACACACTCACACACACATATGCCTCGATACCCTCCCCTTGAACCCACTTCTTCCTAGTCTCAGATCTAGCTCTAGATCGATGCCTCTTATACAGCGGTGTGAGCACAAGTGTGTGTGAGCACAAGTGTGTGTGAGCACATGTGTGTGTGAGCACAAGTGTATGTAAGCTCATGTGTGTGAGCGCAAGATTTTGTAAGCTCGTGTGTGTGAGCACAAGTGCGTTTGAGCTCAAGTGTTTGTGAGCTCGTGTGTGTGAGCTCGTGTGTGTGAGCACAAGTGTGTGTGAGCACAAGTGTATGTGAGCTCATGTGTGTGAGCACAAGTGTATGTGAGCTCATGTGTGTGAGCACAAGTGTATGTGAGCTCATGTGTGTGAGCACAAGTGTATGTGAGCTCATGTGTGTGAGCACAAGTGTTTGTGAGCTCGTGTGTGTGAGCACAAGTGTGTGTGAGCTCGTGTGTGCTCAAACTACAGCGGATGGTGTGTATTAGCCTCACTTTATATACAAGTGACAGAATGAGACAAGCACACACACACACACACATACACTCACACACACACTACCACAAACACAAATCCCCTTCTCTCATCAAATCAAGAACTTCAAGGGGCGCCTCCGTTCTAGACGTGTGTTTCAGTAATTACATCACCTCCCTCACACACACACACACACAGACACACATACCAACACTACGTCCGATGTGTTCTGTATATAAAGCTGAGCTATAGAAATCTTAGACCAGGACTTGGCTGCATCGTGTGGACATTTGGATATCTGTGACTTCACACTAAAACACTCATCCGGAAACCCACTATTGCCAACCTTTAATTACTCACAGAAAGTGTGGTGAGTGGGGTAGGGGGAGGGGGGGTCGAGAAGATTGACCAGGGGTGGGCAACTTTTTTAAAATCATGAGCCACGATGACCTTACCGCAAAGGGGGAGCGGGGGGCACCTGAAACATTCCCTCTCAAGAAGACCCTGACAAGTCTCCTCCCACTTTTCAGTGTTTGCAGCACAATGACTAAAGGTCAAACCCTTTGAAATGGCGTCGTATTCAAATCTTAGTTACGTAATTATTCAAATTTGGATGCGGGGGTGACGTAAGCAGGGTGTATGAGTATCAACAGAAATGACGTCAGTGTTTGACACTCACCCAAAACAAACATCTGATTTGTGCCAGATAATTTTTTTTTTTATTTGTCCACTTGCAGCGAAATACAACCCGTGTCTGTGACTGTACAATATGTGTACATTGCTGCATGCTGTACCCGGGTACAATAGAGAAATTGTATCAGTCATACAAGGAGGCAAATTACACTTTTATTTATCGGGTGAGAAATCTTTGAGCGGTGGTGGTCCCAGGAGGGTTGGGAGGATGTGTGAGTGGGGGGGGGGGATGATGACTGCTAAAAGATGACGTCATGACTGAACTGTTATAGATAGGTCACGAAGATAGAAGGATATACAGATAAATAGATAGAAAGATAAACAGGCAACTGTATACATAAATATATATAGCAGGACATTAAGATAGACTAACAAATATTCAGTTAGACAGACAGACAGACAGACAGATAGATAGATAGATAGATAGATAGATAGATAGATAGATAGATAGATAGATAGATGGATGGATGGATGGATGGATGGATGGATGGATGGATGGATGGATGGATGGATGGATGGATGGATGGATAGATAGATAGATAGATAGATAGATAGATAGATAGATAGATAGATAGATAGATAGATAGATAGATAGATAGATAGATAGATAGATAGATAGATAGATAGATAGACAGATAGGTAGATCGTTTTCATCCTAGGTCCGGAGATATTCTTATACTGTAAAAAAAACTTAATCATTTGACGAATCAAATCCAGTCCAATGACGTTGCACTGTAAAGCACTAACCATAGCACCACATTCACCGTCGTCAATCAAACACATGACAAATGTGTACAGGTAAACATATTACCTTCTTTTTTTTGTTTATTTAGTTAAGTAAAGTTCCCTTAGCCCTAACGGGCCATCGGGGCAGATAAAGTGTAGAATTCATCTGTATCTATAACCTCGGCATATGAAGGGACCCGATTGTGTGGTTAGCACAAGTTTCCCCAACTTAAGTCAGGTACCCATTTAAAGCAAGGTGGACTTGTGGGACGACTTTGCACCAAATTTCACCTGGAAAAAATTCCATGGGGCCTCACCGAAGATCGAACCCAGTATCTACATCAGTCGGCCATCCGTCCCACCTTCTTGTTTATTTAAATGTTTAGTAATTGTGCTCTGTAACCCCCTCCCCCCCCCAAGCTCCCTTACCTCAGGAAACAAACACATCAAATTGTTTACCTTTGTGCTGCAGTGGCTATCGAAGAGTGGGTCCCAACCCAGCCCAATCCAGCCCAACCCAGCCCAACCCAGCCCAGCCCAATCCAGCCCAACCCAGCCCAACCCAACCCAACCCAGCCCAACCCAACCGAGCCTAACCCAACCCAGCCCAACCCAACCCAACCCAGCCCAACCCAACCCAGCCCAGTCCAACCCAACCCAAGCCAGCATATTGATTTGAAATGGAGTCATTAAAAAATATTCTAATTACATAATTTAGAGAAATAGACAAAGTATTTTACCTTTTTTTTTCCCTACCTTCATATTTTGGCCTTGGGAATAAACAAAGTGAGTGAGTCGTGAATCGCTAAGCCTTTCAAATGACTGCTGTATGACATAACACAACACAGTCAACACAACACAGTCAACACAATACAACACAGTCAACACAACACAACACAGTCAACACAACACAACACAGTCAACACAACACAACACAGTCAACATAACACAACACAGTCAACACAACACAACACAGTCAACACAACACAACACAGTCAACATAACACAACACAGTCAACACAACACAACACAGTCAACACAACACAGTCAACACAACACAGTCAACACAACACAGACAACACAACACAACACAGTCAACACAACACAACACAGTCAACACAACACAACACAGTCAACATAACACAACACAGTCAACACAACACAACACAGTCAACACAACACAACACAGTCAACATAACACAACACAGTCAACACAATACAACACAGTCAACACAACACAACACAGTCAACACAACACAACACAGTCAACATAACACAACACAGTCAACACAACACAGTCAATACAACACAACACAACTCTCTAAGCGCAACACTCGTCTTGAAATTTTACGAAAAGATTTATTTTTAAAAATCGTTTTTTAGCGAACATGAAAATCTTGTTTACATTATAAACGGCGCACACCCACTCTACTACCTCCAGTCCAGCCAGAGGCGTACCTAGAGTGGGGGGAGGGGGGGTCCTAATTTGAAAGTCCTTCCGGCCCCAGCTTGAAGGGGGGGGGCTCCAAAATTTATTTATTTTTACATTGAATATTTAGTACATTATCTCATGTCATGGTGTCAAATTTCAAAATGCAGGGGACCCCCATAGAGGCCAAGCCCCCCGTGGCCCCCAAATCCCTAAGTTCGGCACTGAAATTCCATCGATCTCTCCTGCCCCTCTCCAACCCTCCGGCCCTATTCACACCACTATCTCCAAAACCAGCATTTTACGTCATGACGTTCATGTTTGATTCATATTAGTTTATGTACAACACTTAGTATGTTTCATTTTAATCCAGCCCGTCACTCTAATTTACGAGCCCAATGTGGCCCCTACTCAAAAGCAATCATGTCCTAAGCAATCCTGTTCTGCCCCCTACCTAACCCCAACCACCCCCACCCCAACCACCCCCCAATGAAAACGTGTCTTATCTCTTCGCCTGGTTGTTATTCCAGTTAATTAGATGGGAGATTAAAATTTCTGATTTGTTTGAGTTGGCAATATTGTTGTTTCAATTGTCTCCCCCCCCCCCCCCTCCCTGGTTGTCGTCTCACTTGCTGACGTTTCAGCGAGAATCGATACTGCTTTTAGTTTATTAATCACGTTGTGTGTGCTGTTGAATTAAAAAAAGCAGTGGAAAAATCAAGAAAGAATTAACACTTAAAATTTTGTACCAGAACGAATGTTGACTCATTAAGAGCAAGTCGAGCTTAAAATAACTTCAGCTTATAAAAACAGAATTAAAAAAAAAAATCAAAAGCTTAAAAAGTACTTTATAATAATAATATATCATTGACAGTAAAAAATAGATCACTCTGAATATTGTTTACGTTGGAAATGGTCAAAACAAAATTGTTTATAAGCAAAAAATAAAGACGAAAATGTTCAAACAATTTTTTTTTCCAAAAGCGATTATCATTTAAAATTTTAAATTGACAAATACTAATTAAAAAAAAAACTGCTTGAAAGATAAAATAGACATGACATTTGTTGATATTACAGCAATTGTAGAAATGACATTTGTTGATATTACAGCAATTGTAGAAATGACATTTGTTGATATTACAACAATTGTAGAAATGACATTTGTTGATATTACAAGAATTGTAGAAATTATATTTGTTGATATTACAGCAATTGCAGAAATGACATTTGTTGATATTACAACAATTGTAGAAATGACATTTGTTGATATTAAAGCAATTGTAGAAATGGCATTTGTTGATAGTACAATAGTTGTAGAAATGACATTTGTTGATATTACAGCAGTTGCAGAAAAGACATTTGTTGATATTACAACAATTTAGAAATGACATTTGTTGATATTACAGCAATTGTAGAAATGACATTTGTTGATATTACAACAATTTAGAAATGACATTTGTTGATATTACAGCAGTTGTTGAAATGACTTTTGTTGATATTACAGCAGTTGTAGAAATGACATTTGTTGATATTACAAGAATTGTAGAAATGACATTGGTTGATATTACAGCAGTTGCAGAAATGACATTTGTTGATAGTACAACAATTGTAGAAATGTAGAGATTACGTCATCAAAACATTATAGCAAGTCATTTCGATCTGTTTCATTGTACTTTTAATCTCTTAGCTCTCAATCGCATTTGAGAATTAAAGTCCACATTTGTTCGTAGAGCATCTATTAATACCTAATGCCTCGGTTCTCGACCCGTGTGTACACGTACACCAAGCGGGGCCGGGGGGGGGGGTACGGGAAAGGGGATGCAGGATTACGCATGATAAGTACATATAATTATGGAAATACACTTTCGCAACTTTTGAAGTACAGTTGGTAACAAGTTTGAGAACAACTTATCTAATGAAGTCACTATAATTAGTTATAATGATAATTCATATTTTAGTTGAATGCTGACTTGGCGAGATGTAAGTGTACAAACAACGATTGATTAGGTTTGGTTGCTGCAGATATTATCTAATTTAATAAAAAAAAATTCATATACTATTGTATTAAGTGTTTTTGTGTTTTAATATAATGTTTATATTAATTTCAAAATATGGGTGTAGAAGATGGAGAATGAACAAGGAAAACTGCATTCACCCATACCCTCCTCCTCTCCTCCCCCCCCCCATCCAATCCTGCTCACCACCTCTACTGTGACATGTCAACGTCTCCGACGCTGCTACAGTAGTTTACACGGGCCGGAATAGCGGTTCTCAGTATGTTACTCTATGCAGCCCACTCTACCAAATGTTAGTTTTTTCCCACCCACCTGTGTTGAAGATCAAAAAAGAAAATAAAGGTGTCGTGATTTTTTTTTATTGAAGTGAATATTTCCACATTATAGACTGACGCTCTTATAGTTCTGTGACCGTAAACGTATACATTATCAATCTATACGTTATCTATACATTATAAATTATACGTTTGTATTATGCCTCGACTAACCTAAAAATAGCCACTGGTGGGTTAGATTAACCAGCAAAATACAATGTAACGAGCGTCGTTTAAGACCACCAGCATACAATGTAACGAGCGTCGTTTAAGACAACCAGCATACAATGTAACGAGCGTCGTTTAAGACAACCAGCATACAATGTAACGAGCGTCGTTTAAGACAACCAGCATACAATGTAACGAGCGTCGTTAAGACAACCAGCATACAATGTAACGAGCGTCGTTTAAGACAACCAGCATACAATGTAACGAGCGTCGTTTAGACAACCAGCATACAATGTAAAGAGCGTCGTTTGAGACAACCAGCGTACAATGTAACGAGCGTCGTTTAAGACAACCAGCATACAATGTAACGAGCGTCGTTAAAACAACCAGCATACAATGTAACGAGCGTCGTTTAAACAACCAGCATACAATGTAAAGAGCGTCGTGTAAGACAACCAGCATACAATGTAACGAGCGTCGTTTAAGACAACCAGCATACAATGTAAAGAGCGTCGTTTAAGACAACCAGCATACAATGTAACGAGCGTCGTTTAAGACAACCAGCATACAATGTAACGAGCGTCGTTAAGACAACCAGCATACAATGTAAAGAGCGTCGTTAAGACAACCAGCATACAATGTAACGAGCGTCGTTTAAGACAACCAGCATACAATGTAAAGAGCGTCGTTAAGACAACCAGATACAATGTAACGAGCGTCGTTTAAGACAACCAGCATACAATGTAACGAGCGTCGTTTAAGACAACCAGCATACAATGTAACGAGCGTCATTAAGACAACCAGCATACAATGTAAAGAGCGTCGTTTAAGACAACCAGCGTACAATGTAATGAGCGTCGTTCAAGACAACCAGCATACAATGTAACGAGCGTCGTTAAAACAACCAGCATACAATGTAACGAGCGTCGTTAAGAGGGAAGCAAGGAAAAAAAAAGTCACATCTCCAGAAAGCCGTAAATTACATCCCCCCCCACGCACCCAATGCAGACACCCCCTGTCCACTAGCACCCTGCAGGAAGTGGTAGCTCGCCTTGGTTGTTACATGTCGGTCTGTGTGTGAATCTGACCCCTGGAGCAAGTTGGACTATCAGTTTTCATGCAACCTCTGGTTGGTCATTATTAACCCCCCCCCCCTCTACATACACATCACCACCAGCCCAAGACGCCTGGATTTATAATAGAGTAGCCACTAGAAACTTAACACCAGTGGATATCGATTTTGTGTGTGTGTGTGTTTCCATCGCCTCACAATGACCAACAGCTTGACCAAGTCTGACAGCAACTAGGACTGTCCGCAAGTGTCCAATATTTGTTGTTTTTTATTTAACTGTCAAATGTACACAGCTCACGCCCAGTCATAATACCTACACCCAGCTTTGGTCACTATTTTACTTACCAACATACTCTATTAATTATATCACGGTGCAAACTTGTTTATAGATGAACTCATTGATGTAGTAACAGTGTAATATTCATAGCGTAGACAGGTATTCCTATAATAATTTGATTCATTACAATTATTTTTGAGATTTAATAATACATGTATATAGATAATATAGATATATACATAGATATAAAGATAGATAGATAGATGGATGGATGGATGGATTGATAGATAGACAGACAAACAGACAGACAGACAGACAGACGGACGGATAGAGGCATTGTGATCCATCTTCTAATAGACATTAAATAAATCGAAATAATAAAAAACTGATAATTTCAAAGAGCTTTTTTTTTATTATTTCTAATTTTCGTTCAGCTGTATCATCTGCCAGTTCATTATAACCTCCAGCACTATTGCTTTACCATTGCTACATCCGCTGAGATCTTCTGGAAACGTCTAGACAGTCATATTGGTTTATTATTCTGTGGGCTATTTCTGTACCGTCCATTTGAAAGTTTATAATATTTCTTACATATTTTTTAATATGTCAGAGTCATGTGACATAAACATGCTCGCATTGAAATGTTCTATTGGCGTGTGAAGGTGTCATCAACTGAAGAACACGTTGTTCTTGTTTATTTAGGTGACAATACAAAAGGTGGTGGACGGATGATTTAGGGCACTTGACTGTCGACCTGAGAGTCCCGAGTTCGATCCTCGTTGGAAATTCCCAAGTCCATCTAGCTTTAAATTGGTACCTGACTTTAAGTTGGGGAAGTAAACACACAATCACTTCATATGACGAGGTTACATAAACAGATGAATTCTACACTTCATCTGCCCCGAATTTTTTTAGAGCATTTTCGAAAAAAAATGCTCTATTGTCCCCGTTTTGTCTGTCCGTCCGTCCGTCCGTCATCACCCTAGATCTCAACAACCATAAGTCCTAGACCCATGATGTATATATCATTTTGTAGGTCTTGGCCTGCCAAGAAATGACTTTTTCCATTTCGCGATCTGACCTCTCAGGGCCGTAAAAGGGGCCTTAGTACCGTTTTTTACTATATAAGCTATATTAATAAAGGAGCGCTATATCTCAGCAACTATAAGTCCTAGACCCATGACGTATATATCATTTTGTAGGTCTTGGCCTGCCATGTGTACATCAAAAGTTCATTTCGCGATAGGACCTCTGAGGGCCGGGCTTCAGGGCTCCTAAGGGCTTATATATTATATATACACCTTGTACGTTCAATAACCCGTTCATTTGGTGCGAAATACTGCAGCACGTAGTTTCACCAAGATTTATTAAGAAACTCATCAAATGAAATAGTAAGCTTGTGTTCTGAGTTTAATTGAAAGTATCA
>JAGDYQ010000091.1:2054842-2068851 GCA_021962125.1 Bulinus truncatus | reverse complement strand
GCCTTCGTTCAGTTGCATTATTTAGCCAGATCTATCTATCTATCTATCTATCTATCTATCTATCTATCTATCTATCTATCTATCTATCTATCTATCTATCTATCTATCTATCTATCTATCTATCTATCTATCTATCTGTATATCAATAATATGTCTGTCTCTCTGCCTGCCTACCTGCCTACCTGTCTGTCTGTCTGTCTGTCTATCTATCTATCTAATCTATCTGTCTCTCTCTCTTTATATATATACTTTATTATTTATCATTAAAATCTGCCCATTTCTATCTACTTACTCCCCACCTACTATATCTCTTTATTTACCAGTCTATGTATGTTCTAACTGTCTGTCTGCCTGTCTGTCCATTTATCTAGATTATTAGATATTTATCCCCCCTCTCTCCTCCTCCAGTTATCTATTATCTTCAGGTCTTCCTTTGTGTCCTATAGTCTGTCTATTAATCCGTCTGTCTGTCTGTCTATAAATAGACATTGTTTACTTGTTTGTTCGCGGCCAGTGTTTTATTGAAGTGTTTCAGCACTGCCACAATATCGGCCTCGGCCTCATCGATGACATTCAAGGCCTCACAAGGGTCCAGGCTCTGGGCTGTGGCGGCCCGATGGGCGGCTGGAAAAAAAAAAGTGACATTAGAAAAACATCTCGTCAGGTTCTTACGGACAGGCAAATTGGGCGGATGCCTAGGGCATGAACTGCTATGTCCCTGCACCATCCTGTCTGTCCATCACCCTGTCTCTCCCTTCCACTGTCTGTCCATCACCCTGTCTCTCCCTTCCACTGTCTGTCCATCACCCTGTCTCTCCCTTCCACTTTCTGTCCATCACCCTGTCTCTCCCTTCCACTGTCTGTCCATCACCCTGTCTCTCCCTTCCATTGTCTGTCCATCACCCTGTCTCTCCCTTCCACTGTCTGTCCATCACCCTGTCTCTCCCTTCCACTGTCTCTCCCTTCCACTCTCTGTCCATCACCCTGTCTCTTCCTTCCACTGTCTCTCATTTCCTCTGTCTCTCCCTTTCACTGTCTCTCCGTCACCTGTCTCTCCCTCACCCTGTCTCTCCTTTCCTCTGTCTCTCCGTCACCTGTCTCTCCTTTCCACTGTATTATCTTTCCTCTGTCTCTCCCTTTCAATGTCTCTCCTTTCCTCTGTCCCTCCGTCACCTGTCTCTCCCTCACCCTGTCTCTCCTTTCCTCTTTCTCTCCCTCACACTCTCTCCTTTCCTCTGTCTCTCCTTTCCTCAGTCTCTCCTTTCCTCTGTCTCTCTGTCACCTGTCTCTCCCTCACCCTGTCTCTCCTTTCCTCTGTCTCTCCGTCACCTGTCTCTCCCTTTCACTGACTCTCTTTTCCTCTGTCTCTCCGTCACCTGTCTCTCCCTTTCACTCTCTCTCCCTTGCACCGTCTCTCCTTTCCTCTGTCTCTCCTTTCCTCTATCTATCCGTCACCTGTCTCTCCCTTCCTCTCTCTCACTCCCACACAAGTCTCTCAATAAGCACCCTTATCTAGGGCCCACAAAAACTTTCGAATGGCTGTGCGTCTTACAGTAATAAGTTCTAATGTTTAATGTTCTTATGACAAATACCGTAGTGATGTCTTTTATGTATATATTTTTAAAACTTATTGGTGTAGCATAATGAAATGGAGAGAATGTACGGTCCAACAAGAGAAAGTTACAGAATTCAGAGCTACACTTTATTTGGACAAAAGATGTTCATAATTATTTATTTTTTTCATAAGTAAAACTATGTTAATGGGGGACAGCGTTTAAAAATTTTTTTTACAAAACATTACAAATAAATAAACCCAGATTACAGTATTGAAACAAACTGATAAATACTTTAAAAAAAAAATTTAATTACATTTTAAAAAGTTAAATCACTGACCTAAAATACAGGAGATCAAAAAGAATGCCCGCATGTCTCGTGTTTTCCCTTTGGGCTTGTCACTTTGCTGCCAAATTAGGTGATAATTGAAGCCAACTGCAATTCAAAAAATACATGCAATAATAATAATAATAATTACTGAAAATATTTTTTTTTAATATTTCTGAAAGCCAGGCACTGACGGGCTTTTAAGTCCGTTTCATGTCTTAACAATACAGTAGCGGCCCTAAAAGGCCCTGCATCGGACGCTCGACCTGGGCTCCGCGCAATTGCGCGTAATTTTAATGCCGGCTGTGTATCAATAGAAATAGTGTTTATTGTGAGTCAGAGTATAGTTTCGTAGACTCACCAGATCGCGACAGGAGTCAGAACGTTTGTTTAATTTAGTTCTTTGATTATTTGCTTAGAGAGTACGTCTGCTACACGTGATTATATGTTTGGAGAGTATAACTGCTACACTTGAAATTTGTTTGGGAAAAAACCCAACAACAAACTAAGCCAATCAGAGTGGTCACACCATATTAAAAGTACTTTCTTGAAATACGTTTCATTGCTTATAATTGTTACCATGAGAATGCGTGAAAGTTCTGCAAACTGCGCTAATCAAAACATAGGCTATATAAGAACCACACACATTAACTTACCTGCTGGAAATAAATGAAGAGGTGTCACAACGCTGCGGATAATCGCATGTATTGAACCCACATATCCTTCCGCGCATGTATAATTAAGGTCAGAATGAAGACAGAAAGCTGAAACAAAATAGTTCGCTCTTTTCGCGCTTCATTTATCTTTAAAAAAAAATGCAACAGCTGATGTAGTACTTACTCCCCCATCCCCTTTTTACGCTTCAACCCCCCCCCCCCACCCACCCAAACAGAGAATAAACATTTAAAAAACCATTTCGCTACCAGAATTTATACATTTGGCTTTAACTAGATGTTTACCTAAATAATATCACGTATTATTGTGCACGACACTACAAAATATTTATTTTAACAAAGCAAAAGAATATTCCAGGTTTCACCATAATCCTAATTTGGGCTTGGTCTGAAAATTTTTTTTTAAATTTTAAATCTGTAAAATTTACTTTGATAAGATCGATTTACAAATAAGTAAATAAATCAGTCAATCGATCAATAAGTCAATAAGTCTATCTTGTGAATCGCTGACAGCTGAGGGGTGTCAAGGGTACGTGCTTAGTGCGCCACTAGATTGGGCGGGGGGGGGGGTGCAATATTTGGTTCATTCTGGCACAGAGGCGGTTTTAAAGGACGAGAGCAACGAGCTCGCGCCCGGGGCTTCAAGTATTTAAGGGGGGGGGGGTCCACATGTTCCCCCAAATTAAAACACTTCGATATGTCTCACTTTTCTCTAAAGGGCCCAACATTTTCTTCTGCATCCGGGGCCTCAAATGACATAAGTCCGGCCCTGAATAGAGACTTTGAGGTTTTAAAACGATATTGGGCTAGAAGATAATCGGCGTCAGTGTTTTCCCTCTAAATTCAACAAAAAGCAGCGCCAAGTTTAACAGTAAGCTCTAAATTTGGCGACCGCTGAGATAACAGAAGAGGGAAGGCGAAAGAAATGATTGAGTCAGAAGGAGGGGAAAAAAGCAGAAATGAGTGAAAGACAGAATCAAAGAAAACAAATTAGGGAAAAATTAAAACAGACAGATTTATAGAAATAAAGTGTAGAAATTTTGTTTACAGGTGAATCTTTCTAGTTAACAATTGTTAACATT
Source organism: Bulinus truncatus (assembly GCA_021962125.1). Taxonomy (NCBI): domain Eukaryota; kingdom Metazoa; phylum Mollusca; class Gastropoda; family Planorbidae; genus Bulinus; species Bulinus truncatus. The sequence continues at coordinate 2,065,214 of JAGDYQ010000091.1, read as the reverse complement.
TTGTTGTTAACGTAAGAAAAAAACAACAACTACTGAAATGGTTGAAGCCGCAGCATAAATTGACGTCATTGAAGCCTTCTAATTATATATTCAAGACATAAACACGACAACACAAAAGGGGCAGAATTCATCACAACACAAAGGGACATAACTCATCACAACACCAAGGGACAGAATTCATGACAACGAGATTTTGATGATCACATTAGTATACTTGGGGGTTGGGCAGAAGGAGGGAAAATGGGGGGGGGGTAATTTTAGTCACTGGCCTATATCTGGTGGTACTTTACTAACTGCCTTGAAATTAAACATGAATGTACTTTAGTTTCCTCATGTTTGGTGTAAGGAGGATGTGATCAGGTAGATACTTCGGAGAAGGGGGAAAAAAATTAGAAATGTGAAAACTAAAAGTGAAATGAAGCTGAGGTCAGGGCTACCGACATCTAATTTCGAACCCTTGACAATCCAATATGGGGGTCCCTCTGATTGAACACACACACTCACACCGTTCTGAAATTTCATTACATGGCAGATGTCTGCCCTCGACAGGGCCCTTAAGTGTATGGGCCCCTGACATATATTTGAGGTGGACCCCGTCGTGAGGGTATCCTTCAATTTTTTATTAACATTAGTTGGTGCTGTTTCACATTTCTTTAACTGTATTAACTGTATTGCATGCACAGCAGCCATTTTGAGATATATATATATATATATATATCAAAATAATATAAGCTTCGCTAATCACCTGCTCTCTTTCCTTATTGCTCTCCTCCAAGCCAGCGTTAACCTTTTTTAAAAAAAATAGATAAATTTAAAACCTTCTTATTGGGATAAGCATATTATCGATATTAAAAAAAAATCGATCACATCGAGGTTACGAATTCTGTATAATTTATACTCTGTTCTCCGGCTCTTCAATTGTTTGAGCCCTATGTGGCCCGCGATTCTAAAATTTTAGCACACCCCTGGACTAGCACAATGACATCACCATTTGTATTCTATAAGCAGTTGAAGCGCATGTCAGTTTGTTTCATTAAAAAAACGACAAACAATCAGCCAACCAATTCGTATTTCTATGTCGTTATGTTTATTTTCCAACCTGTTATTTATTAGTCTACAGCTAAAGAAGCGAAAAAATGTTATTGCGAAATATCTTTATCCATACCTCAAACATGTGGCCAAACTGTGGCGACGTTATTGCGAAATATCTTTATCAATACCTCAAACATGTGGCCATGGTGTGGCAATGTTGTTGCGAATTATCTTTATCAATACATCAAACATGTGGCCATAGTGTGGCAATGTTGTTCCACACCTCATCAATGTAGCAAATGATTTAGCCATATTGTTTTAGTGTCACATGTGCATCCACAGTTTATCCACGTAGATACATTTTCAAAAGTCGTGCCACACGCCCTCGACCATATTTGTAAAGGCTCATCACAGCTACAAACGGCCCATCACAGCTACAACAGCCCATCACAGCTGTAACGGCCCATCACAGCTGTAATGTGCCGACCAGCTGATTCCCACTGAGTTTCGATCCCCCCTGACTAACGCCACACCCAGATGGATGACAATGATGACTCCTACACAAAACCTCCCTATCGGTCGTAAACAACAACTTAACACAAACCAATAAATAAATAAACATCGGTACAAACAACTGCAAAAAAAAAAACAACAATGAAATTGACATCCAATGACGGCTCAGAACAAACATCGTGCGGCCAAACGAAGTCTCTACGTCAACATTGAAAGAGATATTTAGCATGGTAATGGCGGCTTCATACGGGTAGTTTTGTTTCCTTTTCCGGTAAATTGATATTTGGTATTTACATTGTCATTTAGGGCGTGTTTGTGCGCCATTCTGTTGGTCTGTCTTTCTGTACGTGCGCATCTGGCACCGCTGGGCTGACATAAGGGTCAAAGACTTGAAATGTGTGCTCACATAAATTATTAATGCAACTATTTGGTTTGGATATACTATGAGTAGAAGACTGTCGACTATCCGGCCTTGCGTGTGGAAGAGCTTTCTAAAGCCGGATATGCCAGCTGTCTGTAAAAGGTCGTGCACCCTACCAATATCAGTAAAACACTGTTTGGGTGCTGACAATGTTCCAACATGTCAGCCAATGTCAGACATAAAGGTGTGTGTGTGTGCATGTATGTATGTATGTATGTGTGTATGTATGTATGTGTGTATGTATGTATGTATGTATTATGTATGTATGTGTATGTATGTATGTATGTGTGTATGTATGTGTGTGTATGTATGTGTGTATGTATGTATGTATGTATGTGTGTATGTATGAATGTATGTGTGTATGTATGTATGCACGTATGTATGTATTATGTATGTGTATGTATGTATGTATGTGTGTATGTATGTGTGTGTATGTATGTGTGTATCTATGTATATATGTATATGTGTATGTATGTGTGTATGTATGAATGTATGTGTGTATGTATGCATGTATGTATGTATGTATGTATTATGTATGTATGTGTATGTATGTATGTATGTGTGTATGTATGTGTGTGTATGTATGTGTATATGTATGTATGTATGTATGTGTGTATGTATGTATGTATGTGTGTATGTCTGTGCGTATGTATGTATGTATGTATGTAAGTGTTTGTGTATTCATGTATAATTATGTGTTTGTGTATGTATGAGTTTTTGTATATATACATGTCTGTGTGTATGCATGTGCATAAATGAGTTTGTGTTTGTATACATGTGTGTATGTATGTATGTATGTATGTATGTGTATACATCTCTATGTGTATGCATGTGTATGTATGAGTTTGTGTTTGTATACATGTGTGTGTATGTATGTATGTGTATGTATGTGTGTGTATGTATGTATGTGTATGTATACATGTCTGTATGAATGTATGTATGTGTATGTATACATGTCTGTGTGTATGCATGTATCATACAGAGAGTACCACTGATGGAAATGTAACTGTGTAATTAAATCGTGTAAGTGGTATTATTAAATGTCTTCACACTCGGGTGTCTTTATAGGTAGCGCGGGGGGCCGGGACTTTAAGGACCCTGGTGGGGGTAAATCAATATCTTAATGTATTATGTAGTCACGTTAGATTGTGTCACCAGTATTGTATTATGTAGTAACGTTAGATTGTGTCACCAGTAGTGTATTATGTAGTCACGTTAGATTGTGTCACCAGTAGTGTATTATGTAGTCACGTTAGATTGTGTCACCAGCAGTGTATTATGTAGTCACGTTAGATTGTGTCACCAGCAGTGTATTATGTAGTCACGTTAGATTGTGTCACTAGTAGTGTATTATGTAGTAACGTTAGATTGTGTCACCAGTAGTGTATTATGTAGTCACGTTGGATTGTGTCACCAGTTGTGTATTATGTAGTCACGTTAGATAGTGTCACCAGTAGTGTATTATGTAGTAACGTTAGATTGTGTCACCAGTAGTGTATTATGTAGTCACGTTAGATTGTGTCACCAGTAGTGTATTATGTAGTCACGTTAGATTGTGTCACCAGTAGTGTATTATGTAGTCACGTTAGATTGTGTCACCAGTAGTGTATTATGTAGTCACGTTAGATTGTGTCACCAGTAGTGTATTATGTAGTCACGTTAGATTGTGTCACCATTTAAAAATTTCGACATCCATTTTGAAAAGAAAAATAATATTAAAGATTTTATCTAAGACATGGGTCATTCTTTTGTAGTTGATTCTTTCTGATAAGATAAACAGAATACAATTTATAAGAATAAAAAGAACACAATTTATAAGAATAAAAAGAACACAATTTATAAGATGAAAATAACACAATTTATAAAATAAAAAGAAAACAATTTATAAAATAACAAGAACACAATTTATACGATAAAAAGAACAAAATTTATAAAATAAACAGAACACAATTTATAATTTCTATTGATTTCAAGAACTATAAATTTCCCATTATTTTGAGCTCATCAATCAGCATCAAATTATTGTTTATAGCACCTTTACTTTATATAGCACCATTAGCATATTGTTTCTCACCTGATCTACCAGCTGCTGTCCCTTGATGCAGATCCAATTACAGGGTACCTGGGCATCAACACCGACATCATTGTCTTTATTGGGAGACCATTTAAAAGCTGCAACTAGCTACACATTTCACAGACTGATATTTTTATTTTATTGAAAGGGCTAGCCATAAGGTAAGAGGTGAATATACACTACATACACAAATACGCATGTATCTGTCTATCTATCTATCTATCTATCTATCTATCTATCTATCTATCTATCTATCTATCTATCTATCTAACTAATCTATTATAATACTATAAATGATATATTATATTGTTTATGTTTATATTTAATAAAAACGAATTTTTATGCAGGATATTTGGTGTTCAAATTTATAATCTTACATTAATTTTTTTACTTTCTTACTTAAAAGCTTATTTTTTTTAATAAAAAGAAGTCGTGTTTTTGAAATGTATTTTTGTGTACATGTAAACTCAATGCACTGCTAGATTATTTTTTACTTTTTTTTTTTTTATTTGAATGTATATTGTTTACTGTATCTGTATGATAGTCAGACTTTGAGATATTTGGAAGTTACTTGCGACTGTTGGCTGTAGGGTCATGATATCGCCGATTTGATACAATTTGTACTGGACATGACCTAGGCAGTCGTCTAGTTGGATCGGGGGGTAGGGGTTAGGGTTAGGGGAAAGGGAGGTATAGTTGTTTAAGTCTGCTGCCTGATCTGAAACTGTACATAGAAACTTCTTGACTCATCTACAATTATTGTTCCAGAATTCACCGACACACAGACTCAGCCATGTGGAAACGTGCGACACTGCTGTGTTTATGTTTAGGTTTGTATCGTAAGGTCCCGACTATTGCATGACTGTGATGGACTGAACTGAATCAATGTCCAGATGAGGGAGTGGCAGAATGAATCGATGGAATCACCGAATGAATGAATGAACGACTGACGGAGTCGCTGAATGAATGACCAAGTAACAGATTCACTGAGTGAATAACCTACTAACATTCACTGAATAAATGACCAAGTAACAGATTCACTGAATGAATGACCAAGTGACAGACTCACTGAATGAATGACCTACTAACATTCACTGAATAAATGACCAAGTAACAGATTCACTGAATGAATGACCAAGTGACAGACTCACTGAATGAATGACCTACTAACAGATTCACTGAATGAATGACATACTAATGAATAAATGGTTTAATATATGAATTGCTAAATGATAGAATGGATGAATAACGGAAGAAAATAAAGACTGACGCGTTTGAATGATTTGGCTATTAAATTTCTGATAAATGGTTATACCAACTATATGACTAGTCTGATAAATGGTTATACCAACTATATGACTAGTGAACAAATCAATATCTAAATAAATGAATGAATGTATGTCTGATAGACTGAATGAAAGATGGCCGACTGAAAGACGTTATGTAGAAGGAGAACCGTTCTTATGGATAGGCAAACCTGCCTGGGGCACCACTGCTAAAAGGCCCCTAGCCCCTGTCCGAACTTTTATTGATGGCCATCTGAACACTTGTCAGATAAAAGTCTTAAACATTTGGTATTTGTCAGAGGGGAGCCCCAGTTTTCTACGGCTTTTAGGGGGACACAATATTTGCAGGCCGTAAGAGCACTTTTTCTTAGGGCCCCTAAATGTTATTTTGTATGGGGCCCACAAAAACTTAAGAACGGCTCTGTGTAGAAGGAATCGGTACAAGTAAAAAAAAACATGTTTACAATTGTATTTTACTTTTAAAATAACGAAACAAGACAAAGTAATTTGCATTAAACTCCTCACCGACGTCAAACATAAACAGTTTTGACAACCCAAGTTTGTAATGGCCAAGATCTCAAGGAGGTGAAAGACGCGTTGACCTCTCTGCAGACCAGGGTCACTACCATGCTGAGGAGCATCAACAAGACAGTGTCCAGCTGCTGCCAGGTAAATTCTGTTAAACTAAGTCTTTCTGTGTGTGGTCTTATTTTCGTCCTTGTCTATTAAATCGTAGTGTGTTCAAAATCAAGACCCGCAAATAAAATAAATAAATAACACTATTTTCTGTAACCGCCATACTTTGTAATTTTAGCACGTGCAGGTTAGCCGTGATGGGGCATGTAGGCAGGGCTACTGCCAGCTTATCTTGCCCCCCCCCCCCGACAATCTCGACCCACTGGGGGACCCTAGATTCACACACTGTTGTGTACAGAATCTTGTTGGGTCTCTAATTATTTATCTCCTTTGTTAATACTTCACAGTATGTCCGCATTCTTTTAAGATCAACATACCAACTGCCTATTGGACAACATCCCAACTGCCTATTGGACACCATGCACCAAATGACACTTGGGGAAAAACATAGAAACTCAGCGCTGCGCAACTCACAAACCAATACACAACAACACACCCATCCCTTACTCAAGTCATTTTATTGCAGAGTACTGTAACCGGTGCCCCCCCAAAGGGTAGGGACCCCTGGCATATATCAGGGTGTACTGTACACTCTTTGAGCGACATAAAGCCTAATGCACGGCATAGGGGTCCCCGCAGAAAATGGCCCAGAACAGCAAGTGACTTTAAATATATTGTTTTTAAAATTAAAAAAAAAATAATATTCTGAATACCTTTTGGGGGGACGGGGGGAGGGAGGATAGGTTTGGCATGTGTCCCCCCCCTTTCCCCCCCCCCCCCCACGCTATCACTCAAGCCACGCTCTTGTAGAAACGTATTTTATAGTCAGTACTCTACTGTCTGTATTGTTTTGTCTGTTATTGTATTGTCTGTTATTGTATTGTCTGTTATTGTATTTTCTGTATTGCATTGTCTGTTATCAGTGTTATTGTATTGTCTGTAATTGTATTGGCCTTGAATTGTCTGTATTGTGTCGTCTGTTATTGTATTGTCTGTTATTGTATTGGCCATGAATTGTCTGTATTGTGTTGTCTGTTTTATCTTTCGCCAAGTGTTCTGGAGCCAGCACCTGCGGCGCAGACAGCGTGGCCAGAAACCAGTGGAAGTTGGCGTTCCGTGGCACGGCAGGCGTCCGGAAGTCGGTTTTCTACGCATACAAAGACGGCACGGGAATTCCCGCTGACGTGGAAAGCGGTTGCAAGCAGGTAGACGACCAATTCCTTTATACATTTTTCCAAAGTATATTTTTATCATGGGGTGTTGACAGAATTTTTTTTTTCAAGGTTTGTTCTGCTTATTTTTTTAGTGGCTTTTTTGAAAAAGAGATGCATAGTATGTTGATTGATGGTAGTATGTTGGTTGATGATGGTATGTTGGTTGATGGTGGTATGTTGGTTGATGGTGGTATGTTGATTGATGGTAGTATGTTGATTGATGATGGTATGTAGGTTGATGGTGGTATGTTGATTGATGGTAGCATGTTGGTTGATGGTGGTATGTTGATTGATGGTAGCATGTTGGTTGATGATGGTAGCATGTTGGTTGATGTTAGTATGTTGATTGATGGTGGCATGTTGATTGATGGTAGTATGTTGATTGATGACAATATGTTGATTGATGGTGGTATGTTGATTGATGGTGGTATGTTGATTGATGGTGGCATGTTGATTGATGTTAGTATGTTGATTGATGGTGGTATGTTGATTGATGGTAGTATGTTTATTGATGGTAGTATGTTGATTGATGGCAGTATGTTGATTGATGGTAGCATGTTGATGATGGTAGTATGTTGATTGATGGTAGTATGTTGATTGATTGCGGTATGTTGATTGATGGTGGCATGTTGATTGATGGTAGCATGTTGATTGATGGTATCATGTTGATTGATGGTGACATGTTAATTGATGGTAACATGTTGATTGATGGTAGCATGTTGATGATGGTAGCATGTTGATTGATGGTAGTATGTTGATTGATGGTAGTATGTTGATTGATGGTAGTATGTTTATTGATGGTAGTATGTTGATTGATGGCAGTATGTTGATTGATGGTAGCATGTTGATGATGGTAGTATGTTGATTGATGGTAGTATGTTGATTGATTGCGGTATGTTGATTGATGGTGGCATGTTGATTGATGGTAGCATGTTGATTGATGGTATCATGTTGATTGATGGTGACATGTTAATTGATGGTAACATGTTGATTGATGGTAGCATGTTGATGATGGTAGCATGTTGATTGATGGTAGTATGTTGATTGATGGTAGTATGTTGATTGATGGTAGTATGTTTATTGATGGTAGTATGTTGATTGATGGCAGTATGTTGATTGATGGTAGCATGTTGATGATGGTAGTATGTTGATTGATGGTAGTATGTTGATTGATTGCGGTATGTTGATTGATGGTGGCATGTTGATTGATGGTAGCATGTTGATTGATGGTATCATGTTGATTGATGGTGACATGTTAATTGATGGTAACATGTTGATTGATGGTAGCATGTTGATGATGGTAGCATGTTGATTGATGGTAGTATGTTGATTGATGGTAGTATGTTGATTGATGGTAGTATGTTGATTGATGGTTTTTACAAACCCTGATGACTTTTCATTCATTTTGTTATCAGCTTTTTATCTGGTACTCAATAAATTCAATAATTGACTCACACAGAGCTTTGCATTGCTCGCCAAATTGCTTCCTTTAAATCTTCCTCCGCAAAACTCCCCAAAGAACTTCAAACAGATCTCGCAGTTGTTAAGCAAGTTAGACTATATATATATATAGAATGTAATCTTTGTCCACAGCAATATGTGCCATGCTATTAAATATCCATTGATTAACAAGATGACTTAATGAGATTTTCAACTTTTAACTAATCACAGATTAAACTCTAAATTGTTTTATTGGATAACGGATACACACAAGTCCCGAAAGCTTCCCCCCCTAATCCCTTCAGGGAGAGGGGGGTCCTGAATGGCTGCGTAGTTTTCCCCACCCATCAGAACGCTGCTGCTTATATTCCATTTATTGTACTTAACCTCACAGGTCGGGAGAGAGCTGCCTTGCTCCAACCACTACAGGAACAACGCCATCTTGGACAACTGGAGCGGCGTGTCAGAAGTGGCCTTGGCCGTACAAGAACAACGTCAAGGTCAAGCAGGTCATCTTCGACGGCACCAACAGCAACTACATGAACTGGTTCGACAAGGCCAGGGTCAAGGACTCCTCCTGGACGGACCTGAAAACCCAAGCGACGAACTACTTCTTGCATTCAGGGCGAGCAGGCCAGGGGTCTCCTGAGAACCTTCTTCATCAACAGCGTCTACGGCACCTGTCCAAACGACTTGGGCTGGTTCGTGGCCGTGGACAACGAGGAACGGGGGCTGCGCGTGGGAGAAAATTCAGCCTTCCCGCTCATCAAGTATTCCAAGCTCGACGTCAGGGTAAACTGGAATGACGCAGCCAATGTTGCATCTGCAGATTATTTCGTCATCTTCGTCCGTTACTTTAATTTACCTTAATTCATCTCCACGGAAACTTTTTTTTAACAACTTTTACATAACTAACAGGCTGTTTATAAGAGCGCGAAACTTAACACTTTTTTTTTATAAATTTTTTTTGGCTTCTCTTTTTTTATAATTTGGCTCATCTTTTTGTTTTATTTGGCTTTATTTTTTTTTTTAATTTGGCTCATATTTTTGTAAAAGTCTGAAAAGGTAAATAACAATTAAAAAAGAAGATAACAGTATACAAATGTCGTATATCTTAAAATAGATAATAACAAAAATAGATACAGCTCATTTTACAGATTTTATCCTCCGCTACATCATTATATTGTACAGAAAAAACATTAACGCGTTTATCGTTAGCAGTAAATCTAATTATAGTTTGTATATATGTAGTAAACATTCAATTACTTATTTAGACATCATAAGACATGTGAAATAGTTCTATATATTAGATCATTTGAAATAATAGGCCTACATAACATTGCTGTTTTTTATTTTTGAAAACGTGATTGATTTAACCATGTTGATATTAAGTTCTATGTATCGATCAGGACAATAAACAGTTTGTGCAGATGTATTAAAGATCGTTTCATTAATTGATAATTTTATTTGAATGTATGTAATAGAGAGAGAGAGAGAGAGAGGGGGGGGAGAGCAATATAAAGGGAAAGTGGGGGAGTATGTGGGAGAGCGAGACAGAAAGAGAGTAAGACAGAAATAGGATTTACTATAATTGCAGTTCTTCGTTTTTTAAATACACTTTCTATGATAATTTTAGAGTTCATATGCACAAAAGAAAAGTTCACAAAATACTTCACTATACTTCCAGACGACGAGCACAGTCATTTAATCATCACGCCCATAGTTGCAACATCATGCACCGCAACAGATGCACTCT
>JAGDYQ010000091.1:1896225-2054342 GCA_021962125.1 Bulinus truncatus | reverse complement strand
AGAAAGAAGTCAGATCATTAATTGGTCTTTGTAGTTTCTATAGACAAATCATTCCCTAATTTTGCTTCCATCATTGTACCCCTGGTAAATTTAACTAAAAAGACGATGAAGCAGACTGTTACATGGAACGATGATTGTCAAAGAGCCCTTGACAGAATTAAAACATGTTTTCAAACTTTTCCTATCCTTATGTCTGTTGATTTTAAGAAACCATTCATATTAGCCACAGATGCCTCAAAAATTGGATAAGGTGCCTGTCTTTTACAGAGCTACAATAATGTTAACAAACCCATCATGTATTTAAGCAGAAAATTAACCGAATCTGAAAAGAAATACTCTGTTATTGAACTAAAATGCTTAGCACTTGTATGGTCAATTACAAAATTGCACAAATATTTATTAGGTACTGAGTTCACTGTCTTAATGGATCACAAACCCCTATTGAATTTTAATAACAAGAGCATTAACAATGCCAAACTGACTAGATGGTCTTTGCTTCTGCAAGATTATTCCTTAACCATAAAGTCCATCAAGGGAAGTAATAACCACATTCCTGATATTTTGTCCAGACTTGCTAGACCATGTTAACAAACAATAATATTTAATCTTACTACTATGCCATGTTATCGTTATATTTTTCTTGTCAACACTATTTATTATTCTGAGTAATATCTGAACATCTGATTCCACGTACAGCAGCCGTCAATTCGCTGAAACCCCGGAACTCAGTGTAGACCTCTTATCTTTTTAACTGACATTGTTACTTAAGTAATATTTTGACTTTTAAACAGACGTAGTTACCCACGTGATATCATAACCTTCTAAACTGACATTGTTACTTAAATAATATTATAACCTTTTAAATTGACATTGTTACTTAAGTAATATTATAACCTTTTAAATTGACATTGTTACTTAAGTAATATATTATAACTTTTAAACTGACATTGTTACTTAAGTAATATTATAACCTTTTAAATTGACATTGTTACTTAAATAATGTATTATAACTTTTAAACAGACATTGTTACTTAAGTAATATATAAATGTGTGTCTTTACTCCATAATATATATGTATACATTTTAGACTGCAAGGATAATGTGTATTTTTTTAATTTTACGGATTGAGCAAAAAATAATTTATAAAAGTAAACACAAGATGATGCAAAGAAACTGCACAAAAATAATGTCTCTAGCGAAAAAGACATTGCTCAAAGTTTATCATACCAGCCTATATTACAGTGAAGACAATTAATAAACAAGACAATCGAATCCAGAAATATTTATTGATTTCACAAATAACACCAATTATAGTACACCACAAAACTCTCCAACCCTCTACTTATTAGTGACGCAACTGAGGACACGAATTCTTTTTTTTTGGCTCAAGGTGCAATGAAATATCTGACCAACACGGCGAAATAGTCAGCACTGGCCACTCGCCCGTCGTTCCAGTTTATCGCGTTGTCCCCTGCGGCGTACCTTAAAGAGGGGAAGGCGCCGCTCTTCTCCCAGGGGCAACTGGGGCTCGGGGTGTCCACGGCGACGAACCAGCCGACATCGTTGGGGCAAGAGCCGTAGGCCCGGTTGAGGTAGAACGACCTGCTGAGATCCCGATGTCCGGCGATGCTGAAAAAGTTGGCGCCGCTGGTCTTAATGTCTGACCACGAGGACGTCTTGACCCGGGCTTTGTCCAGCCAGTTCATGTAGGTCGAGCCGGCACCGTCGAAGATGACGTAGTGGACCTGGACATTGTTTTTGTAGATGCCCAGAGCGACGTCGGAGATTCCGTTCCAGTTGTCTAGAATGTCGTCGTTCCTGTAGTGGCTAGTGCATGCCAGAGACTTTCCGACCTGTGCAGAGAACAAAAATGACCTGATGACCTCTTGGTGCTGCCCTTATGTAAAAATCTAAGAACCTGTCGTGAGAAACTGTGCAGTTCTAAGAGTTGTTTAATACTCTTAGGGACAGTGGCGTAGCTAGGGGAGTGCGAAGAGGGGTGGTGGGGGAGTTCTCCCTGGGATGGAGAGGGGGGGCGTCACTGATTTTGCCGCTAGAGAGCACGTCATTAAAAGTACTCAAGTAGTTTTTTATCACAGGGATGTGACAGCATTTTAGAGCCCACACATTGGGCGCTAAAAACGTTTAAATGTATATGTGCACAAACATATCAATTGCATATGTGCACATGCATATCTATTTTATATGTTTACAAACATATCTATTGCACATGTGCACATGCATATCTTTTATATATGTTTACAAACATATCTATTGCATATGTGCACATACGTATCTTTTATATATGTTTACAAACATATCTTTTGCATGTTTGCACAAACATATATATGTTATATGTTTAAAAACATATCTATTGCATATGTGCACAAACATATCTATTTTATATGTTTACAAACATATTTATTGCATTTGTGCACAAAAATATATATTTATATGTTTACAAACATAGCTATTGCATATGTGCACATGCATATCTTTTATATATGTTTACAAACATATCTATTGCATATGTGCACATACGTATCTTTTATATATGTTTACAAACATATCTTTTGCATATGTGCACAAACATATATATGTTATATGTTTACAAACATATCTATTGCATATGTGCACATACATATCTATTTTATATGTTTACAAACATATTTATTGCATTTGTGCACAAAAATATATATTTATATGTTTACAAACATAGCTATTGCATATGTGCACATACATATCTTCGGTATAAGTGCACATACCTATCTATGGTATATGTGCCCAAGCACATACCTATCTATGGTATATGTTCACTAACATATCTATTGTATATATGCGCAAACATATGTATTTCATTTGTAAAGACAATTTATTTCACATGTGTTTAACGGTAATATAATTACTCATTAATTTAATAAGGCTGATGTTTATCTGAATTAAACATTGTCTTTTTTTTTTTATTTTCATTAGTGTATTCTATCGTCTGCTGGTCGCGACCACAACGAGGTCACGTAGACCTAAGCAATTAGGGACGTAATTTTCCGACATAAAATACGACCAGAAGCGGTACGACCAGTGAAAATGGGTCACGCGCTTTCAATATTGCACACGCAGGTAACTCGTCATAAAGAGTGTCGCACCCATCAACGTCCCAAAACATGCCACCACCCCCCCACCTCCCACATTTACTTCTAGTAAAGAGTTAGTGAAAACTTTTGAAACCTTAGGTTGTCTTAAAATGACACATTGGGCCCTCTTTTCTTTTTACCTGCTTACATCCGCTTTCAACGGACGAGGGAATTCCCACTCCATCTTTGTAGGCGTAATATACAGACTGTCCAGAGTTGGCAGTTCCTCGAAACGCCAACTTCCATTCTTTTTGTGAGAGTGTATCAGGGTTACAAGCATCGGCGCACTGAAACAAAATGTTTGAGATCTATCTATCTATCTATCTATCTATCTATCTATCTATCTATCTATCTATCTATCTATCTATCTATCTATCTATCTATCTATCTATCTATCTATCTATCTATCTATCTATCTATCTATCTATCTGTCTGTCTGTCTATCAATAATAGTCTGTCTCTCTGTCTGTCTACCTGCCTACCTGTCTGTCTGTCTGTTTATCTATCTATCTATCTATCTATCTATCTATCTATCTATCTATCTATCTATCTATCTATCTATCTGTCTGTCTGTCTGTCTATCAATAATAGTCTGTCTCTCTGTCTGTCTACCTGCCTACCTGTCTGTCTGTTTATCTATCTATCTATCTATCTATCTATCTATCTATCTATCTATCTATCTATCTATCTATCTATCTATCTATCTATCTATCTATCTATCTGTCTCTCGTTCTTTATATATACTTTATTATTTATCATTAAAATCTGTCCATTTCTATCTACTCACTCCCCACCTACTATATCTCTTTATTTATCAGTCTATGTCTGTTCTAACTGTCTGTCTGCCTGTCTGTCCATTTATCTAGATAATTAGATATTTATATATATATATATATATATATATATATATATATATATATCCCCCTTCTCTCTCCCTCCAATTATCTATTATCTTCAGTCCTTCCTTTGTGTCCTATAGTCTGTCTATTAATCCGTCTGTCTGTCTATTGTTTACTTGTTTGTTCGCGGCCAGTGTTTTATTGAAGTGTTTCAGCACCGCCACAATATCGGCCTCGGCCTCATCGATGACATTCAGGGCCTCACAAGGGTCCAGGCCCTGGACTGTGGCGGCCCGATGGGCGGCTGAAAAAAAATTGACATTAGAAAAATATCTCGTCAGGTTCTTACGGACAGGCAAATTGGGCGGATGCCTAGGGCATGAACTGCTATGTCTCTGCACCATCCTGTCTGTACATTACCCTGCCTCTCCCTTCCACTTTCTGTCCATCACTCAATCTCTCCCTTCCACTGTCTGTCCATCACCCTGTCTCTCCCTTCCATTGTCTGTCCATCACCCTGTCTCTCCCTTCCACTGTCTGTCCATCACCCTGTCTCTCCCTTCCACTGTCTCTCCCTTCCACTGTCTGTCCATCAGCCTGTCTCTCCCTTCCACTGTCTCTCATTTCCTCTGTCTCTCCCTTTCACTGTCTCTCCGTCACCTGTCTCTCCCTAACCCTGTCTCTCCTTTCCTCTGTCTCTCCGTCACCTGTCTCTCCCTTCCACTGTATTATCTTTCCTCTGTCTCTCCCTTTCAATGTCTCTCCTTTCCTCTGTCCCTCCGTCACCTGTCTCTCCCTCACCCTGTCTCTCCTTTCTTTCTCTCCCTCACATTGTCTCTCCTTTCCTCTGTCTCTCCTTTCCTCTGTCGCTCCCTCACCCTGTCTCTCCTTTCCTCTGTCTCTCCGTCACCTGTCTCTCCCTTTCACTCTCTCTTCCTTGCACCGTCTCTCCTTTCCTCTGTCTCTCCTTTCCTCTATCTATCCGTCACCTGTCTCTCCCTTCCTCTCTCTCACTCCCACACAAGTCTCTCAATAAGCACCCTTATCTAGGGCCCACAAAAACTTTCGAATGGCTGTGCGTCTTACAGTAATAAGTTCTAATGTTTAATGTTCTTATGACAAATACGGCAGTGGTGTCTTTTATGTATATATTTTTAAAACTTATTGGTGTAGCATACTGAAATGGAGAGAATGTATGGTCCAACAAAAGAAAGTTACAGAATTCAGAGCTACACTTTATTTGGACAAAAGATGTTTATAATTATTTATTTTTTTCAGAAGTAAAACTATGTTAATGGGGGACAGCGTTTAAAATTTTTTTTACAAAACATTACAAATAAATAAACCCAGATTACAGTATTGAAACAAACTGATAAATACTTAAAAAAAAAACTTTAATTACATTTAAAAAAGTTAAATCACTGACCTAAAATACAGGAGATCAAAAAGAATGCCCGCATGTCTTGTGGTTTTTCCTTTGGGCTTGTCACTTTGCTGCCAAATTAGGTGATAATTGAAGCCAACTGCAATTCAAAAAATACATGCAATAATAATAATAATAATAATTACTGAAAAGATTTTTTTTAAATATTTCTGAAAGCCAGTCACTGACGGGCTTTTAAGTCCGCTTCATGTCTTAACAATACAGTAGCGGCCCTAAGAGGCTAACGACTAGGGCCAAGAGGGAGCCCCGCTATAAAAGGCTCTGCATCGGACGCTCGACCTGGGCTACGCGCAGTTGCGCGTAATGTTCATGCCGGCTGTATATCGATAGAAATAGTGTCTGTTGTGAGTCAGAGTATAGTTTCTTAGACTCACCAGCTCGCGACAGGAGTCAGAACGTTTGTTTAATTTAGTTCTTTGATTATTTGCTTAGAGAGTACGTCTGCTACACGTGATTATATGTTTGGAGAGTATAACTGCTACACTTAAAATTTGTTTGGGAAAAAAACCCAACAACAAACTAAGCCAATCAGAGTGGTCACAACATATTAAAAGTACTTTCTTGAAGTACGTTTCATTGCTTATAATTGTTACCATGAGAATACGTGAAAGTTCTGCAAACTGCGCTAATCAAAATATATATATATATATATATATATATATATATATATATATATATATATATAAGAACCACACACATTAACTTACCTGCTGGAAATAAATGAAGATGTGTCACAACGCAGCGGATAATCGCATGTATTGAACCCACATATCCTTCCGCGCATGTATAATTAAGGTCAGAATGAAGACAGAAAGCTGAAACAAAATAGTTCGCTGTTTTCGCGCTTCATTTATCTTAAAAAAAAATGCAACAGCTGATGTAGTATTTACCCCCCCTCCACACACCCCTTTTTTACGCTTCAACCCCCCCCCCCCAACCCAACAGAAAATAAACATTTAAAAAACCATTTTGATACCAGAATTTATACATTTGGCTTTAACTAGATGTTTTCCTAAATAATATCACGTATTATTGTGCACGACACTACAAAATATTTATTTTAACAAAGCAAAAGAATATTCCAGGTTTCACCATAATCCTAATTTGGGCTTGGTCTGAAATTTTTTTTTAAAATTTTAAATCTGTAAAATTTACTTTGATAAGATCGATTTACAAATAAGTAAATAAATCAGTCAATCGATCAATAAGTCAATAAGTCTATCTTGTGAATCGCTGACAGCTGAGGGGTGTCAAGGGTACGTGTCTAGTGCGTCACTAGATTGGGGGGGGGGAGGGGGGTGCAATATTTGGTTCATTCTGGTCCAGAGGCGGATTTAAAGGACGGGAGCAACGAGCTCGCGCCCCGGGGGCTTCAAGTATTTAGGGGGGTGGGGGTCTCCAATATCCCCCAAATTAAAACACTTCGATATGTCTCACTTTTCTCTAAAGGGCCCAACATTTTCTTCTGCATCCGGGCCTCAAATGACATAAGTCCGGCCCCTGAATAGAGACTTTGAGGTTTTAAAACGATACCGGGCTAGAAGATAATCGGCGTCAGTGTTTTCGATATGTCTCACTTTTCTCCAAAGGGCCCAACATTTTCTTCTACATCCGGGCCTCAAATGACATAAGTCCGGCCCTGAATAGAGACTTTGAGGTTTTAAAACGATACCGGGCTAGAAGATAATCGGCGTCAGTGTTTTCCCCTCTAAGTTCAACAAAGAGCAGCGCCAAGTTTAACAGTAAGCTGTAAATTTGGCGACCGCTGAGGGAAGGCGAAAGAAATGATTGAGTCAGAAGGAGGAAAAAAAGCAGAAATGAGTGAAAGACAGAATCAAAGAAAAAAAAAATAGGGAAAAATTAAAACAGACAGATTTATAGAAATAAAGTGTAGAAAGTTTGTTAACAGGTGTGTATCTTTCTAGTTAACAAATGCTAACATTTTGTTGTTATTGTAAGAAAAAAACAACAACGGCTGAAATGGTTAAAAGCCACAGAATAAATTGATGTCATTGAAGCCTCCTAATTATATATTCAAGACAAATGAGACATAAACATGACAACACCAAGGGGCAGAATTCATCACAACACCAAGGGACAGAATTCACGACAACGAGATTTTGATGATCACATTAGTATACTTGGGGGTTGGGGAGAGGGAGGGAAGGGGGGGATAATTTTAGTCACTGGCCTATATCTGGTGGTACTTTACTAACTGCCTTGCAATTAAAACATGAATGCACTTTAGTTTCCTCATGTTTGGTGTAGGGAGGATGTGATCAGGGAGATACTTCGGAGAAGGCAAAAAAAAAAATTAGAAATGTGAAAACTAAAAGTGCAATGAACCTCAGATAACAGCTACCGACATCTGCTCTCGAACCCTTGACAATCCAATATGGGGGTCCCTCTGATTGAACACACAGACACTCACACCGTTCTGAAATTTCATTATATGGCAGATGTCTGCCCTCGACATGGCCCTTAAGTGTACGGGGCCCCTGACATATATTTGAGGTGGACCCCGTCGTGAGGGCATCCTTCAATTTTTCATTAACATTTGTTGGGGGCTGTTTCACATTTCTTTAACTGTATTGCATGCACAGCAGCCATTTTGATATATATATATATATATATATATATATATATATATATATATATCTCAAAATAATATAAGCTTCGCTAATCACCTGCTCTCTTTCCTTATTGCTCTCCTCCAAGCCAGCGTTAACCTTTTTAAAAAAAAATAGATAAATTCAAAACCTTCTTATTGGGATAAGCATATTATCGATATTAAAAAAAATCGATCACATCGAGGTTACGAATTCTGTATAATTTATATTCTGTTCTCCGGCTCTTCAATTGTTTGAGCCCTATGTGGCCCGCGATTCTAAAATTTTGCCCACCCCTGGACTAGCAAAATGGCATTACTATTTGTATTCTATAAGCAGTTGAAGCGCAGGTCAGTTTGTTTCATTAGTAAACAACAGCCAGCCAACCAGTTCGTATTTCTATGTCGTTATGTTTTTATTTTCCAACCTGTTATTTATTAGTCTACAGCTAAAGAAGCGAAACAATGTTATTGCGAAACATCTTTATCAATACCTCAAACATGTGGCCATAGTGTGGCAATGTTGTTCCACACCTCTTCAATGTAGCAAATGATTTAGCCATATTGTTTTAGTGCAACATGTGCATCAACAGTTTATCCACAGTAGACACATTTTCAAAAGTCGTGCCACACACCCTTGACCAGAATTGTAAAGGCTCATCACAGCTACAACGGCCCTTCACAGCTACAACGCCCATCACAGCTACAACGGCCCATCACAGCTTTAACGGCCCATCACAGCTATAACGGCC
Source organism: Bulinus truncatus (assembly GCA_021962125.1). Taxonomy (NCBI): domain Eukaryota; kingdom Metazoa; phylum Mollusca; class Gastropoda; family Planorbidae; genus Bulinus; species Bulinus truncatus. Next base: position 2,045,568 of record JAGDYQ010000091.1, on the reverse strand, counting down.
TATCACAGCTGCAACGGCCCATCACAGCTGTAACGGCCCATCACAGCTGCAACGGCCCATCACAGCTGTAACGGCCCATCACAGCTACTACGGCCCATCACAGCTGCAACGGCCCATCACAGCTGTAACGGCCCATTACGGCTGTAACGGCCCATCACGGCTGTAACGGCCCATTAGGTGTCGACTAACGCCACACCCAGGTGGATGACAATGATGACTCCTACACAAAACCTCCCTAACGGTCGTAAACAACAACTTAACACAAACAAACAAACAAACAAATAAATAAACATCGGTACAAACAACTGCAAAAAAAACAAAAACGACAATGAAATTGAAATCCAATGACGGCTCAGTACAAACATCGTGCGGGCAAACGTAGTCTCTGTACGTCAACATTGAAAGATATATTTAGCATGGTAATGGAGGCTTCATACGGGTAGTTTTTGTTTCCTTTTCCGGTAAATTGATATTTGATATTTACATTGACAATTTAGGGCGTGTTTGTGCGCCATTCTGTTGGTCTGTCTTTCTGTACGTGCGCATCTGGCACCGCTGGGCTGACATTAGGGTCAAAGACTTGAAATGTGTGCTCACATAAATTATTATTGCAACTATTTGGTTTGGATATACTAAAAGTAGAAGACTATCGACTATCCGGCCTGGCGTGTAGAAGAGCTTTCTAAAGCCGGATATGCCAGCTGTCTGTAAAAGATGTTTACCACCCCACCAATATCAGTAAAACACTTTTCCAACATGTCAGCCAATGTCAGGCATAAAGATGTGTGTATGTTTCTGTGTGTATGTATGTATGTATGTATGTATGTATGTATGTATGTATGTATGTATGTATGTATGTATATATGTATGTATGTATGTATGTATGTATGTATGTATGTATGTATGTATGTAGTATGTCTGTATGTATGTATGTATGTATGTATGTATGTATGTATGTATGTATTTGTGTATGCATGTATATTATAGAGAGTACCACTATTGGAAATATAATTGTATAATTAAATCGTGTAAGTGGTATTATTAAATGTCTTTACGCTCTGGTGTCTTTATATGTAGCGCGGAGGGGGGGGGGGCGGGGGCGGGACTTCAAGGACCCTAGTGAGGGAAATCAATATCTGACTAAGACATGGGTCATTTTTTTGTAGTTGATTCTTTCTCATAATTTAAACAGAACACAATTCTTTCTCATAAGATAAACAGAAAACAATTTACAGTTTTTATTGATTTCAAGAACTATAAATTTCCCATTATTTTGAGCTCATCAATTAGCATCAAATTATTTTTATAGCACCTTTACTTTATATAGCACCATTAGCATATTGTTTCTCACCTGTTCTACCAGCTGCTGCCCCTTGATGCAGATTCAATTACAGGGTACCTGGGCATCAACACCGACATCATCGTCTTTACTGGGAGACCATTTAAAAGCTGCAACTAGCTACACATTTCACAGACTGATTTTAATTTATTGAAAAGGCTTGCCATAAGGTAAGAGGTGAATACACCCTGCATAGATGCGCATGTATCTATCTATCTATCTATCTATCTATCTATCTATCTATCTATCTATCTATCTATCTATCTATCTATCTATCTATCTATCTATCTATCTATCTATCTATCTATCTATCTATCTATCTATCTATCTATCTACCTACCTACCTACCTATCTATCTATCTATCTATCTATCTATCTATCTATCTATCTATCTATCTACCTACCTACCTACCTACCTATCTATCTATCTACCTACCTATCAATCTATCTACCTACCTACATACCTACCTACTTATCTATCTATCTGTCTATCTATCTATCTATCTATCTATCTATCTATCTATCTATCTATCTATCTATCTATCTATCTATTTGTATATCTATCTATCTATCTATCTATCTATCTATCTATCTATCTATCTATCTATCTATCTATCTATCTACCTACCTACCTACCTACCTATCTATCTATCTATCTATCTATCTATCTATCTATCTATTTATCTATCTATCTATCTATCTATTTATCTATCTATCTATCTATCTATCTATCTATCTATCTATCTATCTATCTATATATTTTTATGCAGCATATTTGATGTTCAAATTTATAAGCTTATAATAAGTTTGTACTTTCTGTGGAACGGGTTAGTGGGATTGTCTTCGAATTTCGTTACATTCTTAGTTAAATTTAAATTGTGGGTGATTACAATATAGTGAACTCGATATTTCATGACATTAGTTGATCATAAATAAATAAATAAATAAATAACATATATTTCTGGATGGGCTCTCACGCTTCAAATATTTTTTTCAGTAATGATATATGTGAGTATGATATATATGTGTGTATGTTATAATGACGTATTTGTATTTATAATTTCTTTTTTTTGTTTTGCTTTTTGGTTCTTTTTTTCATAAAAGCTTTTTTTCTTTTTTTTTAGAGCATTTTCGAAAAAAAAATGCTCTATTTTTTTATAAAAAGAAGTGTTTTTTAAAATGTATTTTTCTGTATATGTAAACGCAATGCACTGCTGGATTATTTTACTTTTTTTTTTATTTTTAAGTATACTAATTACTGCATCTGTACGATAGCCAGACTTTGAGATATTTAGAAGTTACTTGCGACTGTTGGCTGTAGGGGATATGATATCGCTGATTTGATACAATTTGTACTGGACATGACCTAGGCAGTCGTCTATAGGATGCGGGGGGGGGGGGGGAGGGGAGGTATAGTTGTTTAAGTTTGCTGCCTGCTCTTAAACTATATATATATATATATTAGGGTGATTCAAAACAATATGGTAAAAATTTAAATTTTGAATTTAACTTTGGGCACCCCCCAAAAATGTTCCAATATATGAGAAAAAAATTCAGTACAAATTTTAATTTTTTTGGACACTGTTAAGAGGGTGCTACCGCCATGTTTAGTTTTAACAAATAATAAAAATTAAAAAATCAGCATATTCATTACCAGTTAAACAAATCTAAAGTTATTTTACTTGTTTAATAAAAAGTATACAAACAATTAAATTAATAGTTAAAATCTTGGTTCAACTGCACCAATGTTGACTTGTTCCTGTCTGGGCAGTTCTGTCTATACTGTTTCACAACCATCAGCAGGTACTGTTTCTGTTCTTCATTGTTTGTGTGAAGCTTATTGTACTCTTCCATAAGAGCTACTCCACGTTCTGCTATGTCATTCACAACTCTGAGAGAGGATAGTTCAGCTTTTGCTTTTTTGAAGGTTTCATTGGTCTCCCAACTATCTGGATCACTGCTCAAAAATTCAGATGACAGTCCGAAAATGGTAAAAAAACGATAGGTGTTATTTGAAACAAAATCATCAAGTTCTTTGAACTCTATCAGAGATTGATCAATTGTTGCTTTTTTTCAAAAAGCCAGGTAAACCATTTGTTTTCAAACATCTCACCATTTTCTGTTTTACCTCAAGTGGTACTTCATCATCAAAAAAAGCCAATGCAACAAGTTCTTCTGATAAATACCAGAGGTGTCTTAGAAATTTTTTCAAAGCCACCGCTGAAATCTGTGAATCAGGATAGCTGTAAGCAAATACATAAATGATACAATAAGTTTTATAATATTAACAATTTCACTATTCACTTGGCACATTAAATTAATTAGTCCAACTAATGTTAACCCTAACCCTAACCTTTGTAGGCTTTTGATAAGCCAGAGATCATTTCGAGGAGATGAAAAGGCTGATGGTGCTGTAAACCAGGCTCTTGTGTAAATTCTTGTGGTAAAAATGCATATGTTTCTGAGACCCCGTTCTTCTTTTGATGTGAGTCGAAATTAAGCCCAAAATAGCCATATTTTGATGGCATATATGGCTTTGGCCATCCACCTAGCACGATGAAGTCCAGCTGGTTGTTTAAATGAGATACCTTTTGCTGGAATTCCTCCAAGATAAATAATGACTAAGTCAAGTAGCTCTCGGTAATCGTCACGAGGTTGAAAAGTTGTGAGCTGTTTTTGTGCAAATTCGATAATGTCTTCAGCAATGTCAACAACGACTGATGTACTAGACTCATCTGTCAAAACAGTCTGAAATGTTGATTTATCAATGAGTGGCCAATGTTCTTTAAACCGCTTAAAGATTGCTATGTCTGGACCTGTAGAAGGACCAAATGAATGCTTCACAACTGCTTCCAACATAATTTCAAGCATATGATGACGACAGGCCAGCCACAACATTTCCTTCTGCATCTTTCGCTCCAGTAGGACACATGCTCCATTGAATTTTCCAGTGTTCACTGGCGTGGTGTCAAATGACATTGCATTGATACTTTGACAAAGTCTCCATGAAACAGCACATTCAAAAACTGCAGAAGCTGCAGCTTCACCTGTTCCTGCTGGCAATTTAGGAATCGCAAGCAGCTGATCAATTCCTTCCCCAGACACAAGTACAGGAAGTCTATCCACAGATTGTTCTCCTACAATATCTTCTAATAGTTTGCTATCCCAATGGATAGTTAAGGAAACACTAGGTTTGAAAGCATTTTTTAGGCATAGAGCTGTTGACTGTCAGTGTTTCATTCGTTGGCGGCGGATGGAAGAATAACTGATATTATAGTTGTGTGGATCATGTCCTAGATGCTGTAACATTGGTGTCAGAACTACTGCAGCTCCACGGTTACTGATTTTAGCTACATCAAGGCTCATTGATATTTTTCTGTCAAACAAATTTACTCTAGTTTTCTTTACAAGTGTTGTCCTTACTTTTGATGTGTTGCTGCACTGAGCTGATGTAGAAGGTTCATCATCTTCCTCTTCTGTTTCTTGTTCAGCATCAGAAGAAGATGATGATGAAATTAGAACAGCTTTTTCGTCACGATCTGTTCTGTTTTCTTCTTCTCGTTTTCGACGTTTCTTCGTGACTTCAAGTCGATTTTGTGACAAAGACACCTTTTTTAACAAGACAGTATCTACAGAACTCATTTTCCCTGGGCGTCCTTTTTGACGTTGTGCTTTAAGAAATTCTTTATCTTCTTCAATGCTTATTAATCCCATCGCATCTGCATGTGCTACATCAAATAAATCTTCCAAACCAGCTTTCCAGTCTTTTTCTTTTTGTTGTAATCCCTCTGACCTTTTTGCTTTATTTTCTTTGTTTTTTCGCAGTTTCTCCCATTCACGGAACATGCCTTCAACCTTGTCGACAATATGTTTTTTCAACCTTGTAGGAATGTGAGCTTTTGCCCAAACTTCTAAAATATCAACTGCAGTTGCATGACATGAATCTCTCACAGTTTTCTTCTCATTTTGTTTGTAGTAAAAAAACAGTGAAATAACTTCTTTTTTTGATGGCAGCTTAGTAGCAGACAGCTTGGATGACAGCTGACCAACAAGCCAAACTTCAGTCTGTTTCCTGGTTACAGGCTTTACTCCACTTGCTCTACAACTAGACATCTTCATTAAACTAGTTGAAACGATTTTAAGAGATAAAATACAAAAATTTAACTGAGTGATATTATAATATTGATTTTGTGTAAACGCGGCCAAAGAAATTAGACTAAAAAAATTTAACAAAGAATAATTAACAGCAAAGATTATTATTAACTGAAATAAATAAGAGTGGCATTATATCTTCATCATTTCACATTAATTAATAATATGTTTTGGGCATAGTCAGTCAGGCAGTCACGTTATTACCAAAAAGGGGTAAAATAATTGAAATTTGTAAAATTCACAATGTGGTAGCAACCATTCAACATGTGTCAAAATCAATAAAAATTTTACTGATTTATTTTTTCATATATTGGAACATTTTTAGATGGTGCCCCGTGAAAAATTCAAAACTTTATTTTTTTGAATCACCCTAATATATATATATATATATATATATATATACTTCTTGACTCATCTACAATCATTGTTACAGAATTCAACAACACAGACTCAGCCATGTGGAAACGTGCGACACTGCTGTGCTTTTGTTTAGGTTGGTATCATTAGGTCCTGACTATCGCATGGCTGTGATGTACTGAATTGAATCAATGTCCAGCTATGAATGAACGACTGACGGAGTCACTGAATAAATGACCAAGCGACAGACTCACTGAAAGAATGACCTACCAATAGATTCACTGATTGAATGACCTGCTAACAGAGTCATTGAATGAATCACCTACTAACAGATTCACTGAATGAATGACCTACTCATGAATCAATGGTTAAATATATGAATGGCTAATCGATAGAATGGATGAGTAACGGAAGAAAATAAAGACTTACGCATTTGAATGATTTGGCTAATAAATTTCTGATAAATGGTTATACCAACTATATGACTAATAAAACAATCAATATCTTAAAAAAATGAATGAATGATACACCGAATGAAAGATGACCGATTGAAAGACGCTATGTGGAAAGAGAACCGTTCATATGGATAGGCAAACTGGGCACCTGTCTGGGGCACCACTGATAAAAGGGCCCCTAGCCCCTGACCGGACTTTTATTTCCTCAGACACAATAAAGGACCTTTTGAACCGTTGTCAGATAAAAGTCTTAAACATTTGGTAGTTGTCAGAGGGGGCCCCAGTTTTCAACGGCTATTAGGGGGCACAATATTTGCAGGCCGTAAGAGCATTTTTTCATAGGGCCCCTAAATGTTACTTTGTATGGAGCTCCCAAAAAAACGTAAGAACGGCTCTGCGCAGAAGTGATTAGTACAAGTCAAAACAAATCGTCAGCTGAAAATTATGAAGCTCTATGTCCAAAAAACGGAAATTTTTTCTATTGAAGCTACAGTATTATACTTTGTCGTCGTGGGCTCCATCTCCTTTATATTTAGTATATATTGTGTCAAAGTTTATTTCACAACATAACAGTTGTTTTCCGTTCATTATGTTCAAAGTACACAAATGTGAACTTTAAATTTCATTATATTCAAAATCAGTTTTTGTGGACATAGAGCTCCATAATTCTCAGCTGACGAAATGTTTACAAATGTATTTTATTTTGGAATCTAATTTTAATATAAAAAAAAAACGAAACAAAACAAAGTAACTTGCATTCAATTCCTCATGACGTCAAATGTAAACAGTTTTGACAACCCGAGTTTGTAATGGCCAAGATCTCAAGGAGGTCAAAGACGCGTTGACCTCTCTGCAGACCAGGGTCACCACCATGCTGACGAGCATCAACAAAACAGTGTCCAGCTGCTGCCAGGTAAATTCTGTTCAACTATGTCTTTCTGTGTGTGGTCTTATTTTCGTCCTTGTCTATTAAATCGTAGTGTGTTCAAAATCAAGACCGGCAAATAAAAAATAAATAAATAGCACCATTTTCTGTAACCGCCATACTTTGTAATTTTAGCACGTGCAGGTTAGCCGTGAAGGGGCATGTAGGCAGGGCTACTGCCAGCTTATCTTGCCCCCCCCCCCCTGACAATCTCACACACTGTTGTGTACAGAATCTTGTTGGGCCTCTAATTATTTATCTCCTTTGTTAATACTTCACAGTATGTCCGCATTCTTTTAAGATCAACATCCCAACTGCCTATTGGACAACATCCCAACTGTCTATTGCACCAAATGACACTTGGGGGAAAAACTCGCACACAGAAACTCAGCGCTGCGGAACTCTCAAACCAATACACAACAACACACCCATCCCTTACTCAAGTCATTTTATTGCAGAGTACTGTAATCGGTGCCCCCCCCCCTTAAGGGTAGGGACCCCTGGCATATATCATGGTGTACACTCTTTCAGCGACCTAAAGCCTAATGAACGGCCATAGGGGTCCCCGCAGAAAAAGGCCCAGAACAACAAGTGACTTTAAATATATTGTTTTAAAAAAAAAAAACATATTCTGAATACCTTATTGGGGGAAGGGGGGAGGGAGGATAGGTTTTGCATGTGTCCCCCCCCCCCACGCTATCACTCAAGCCACGCTCTTGTAGAAACGTATTTTATAGTCAGTACTCTACTATCTGTATTGTTTTGTCTGTTATTGTATTGTCTGTTATTGTATTGTCTGTTATTGTATTGTCGGTTATTGTATTGTCTGTATTGCATTGTCTGTTATCAGTGTTATTGCATTGTCTGTAATTGTATTGGTCTTGAATTGTCTGTATTGTGTTGTCTGTTATTGTATTGTCTGTTACTGTATTGGTCATGAATTGTCTGTATTGTGTTGTCTGTTTTATCTATCGTCTAGTGTTCTGGAGCCAGCACCTGCGGCGCAGACAGCGTGGCCAGAAACCAGTGGAAGTTGGCGTTCCGTGGCACGGCAGGCGTCCGGAAGTCGGTTTTCTACGCATACAAAGACGGCACGGGAATTCCCGCTGAGGTGGAAAGCGGTTGCAAGCAGGTAGACGACCAATTCCTTTATTTATTCTTTTCAAAGTCTATTTTTATCGTGGCGGTGTTGACAGAATTATTTTTTTTCAAAGTTTGTTCTGCTTATTTTTTTAGTGTCTTTTTGAAAAGAGATGCATAGTTTGTTGATTGATGGTAGCATGATGGTTGATGCTGGTATGTTGGTTGATGGTGGTATGTTGATTGCTGGCAGTATGTTGATTGATGGCGGTATGTTGATTGATGGTAGTATGTTAATTGATGGCGGTATGTTGATTGATGGTAGTATGTTGATTAAGGGCAGAATGTTAATTGATGGCGGTATGTTGATTGATGGCAGTATGTTGATTGATGGTAGTATGTTGATTGATGGTAGCATGTTGATTGATGGTAGTATGTTGATTGATGGCGGTATGTTGATTGATGGTGGTATGTTGATTGATGGCAGTATGTTGATTGATGGCGGTATGTTGATTGATGGTAGTATGTTAATTGATGGTGGTATGTTAGTTGATGGTAGTATATTGATTGATGGTGGCATGTTAATTGATGGTAGCATGTTGGTTGATGGTAGTACGTTAATTGATGGCGGTATGTTGATTGATGGTGGTATGTTGATTGATGGTGGTATGTTGATTGATGGTGGTATGTAGATTGATGGTAGTGTGTTAATTGATGGTAGTATGTTGATTGATGGTAATATGTTAATTGATGGTGGCATGTTGATTGATGGTGGTATGTTGATTGATGGTGGTATGTAGATTGATATTAGTATGTTAATTGATGGTAGTATCTTGATTGATGGTGGCATGTTGGTTGATGGCAGTATGTTGATTGATGGTAGTATGTTGATTGATGGTAGCATGTTGATTGATGGTAGTATGTTGATTGATGGCGGTATGTTGATTGATGGTGGTATGTTGATTGATGGCAGTATGTTGATTGATGGCGGTATGTTGATTGATGGTAGTATGTTAATTGATGGTGGTATGTTGGTTGATGGTAGTATATTGATTGATGGTGGCATGTTAATTGATGGTAGCATGTTGGTTGATGGTAGTACGTTAATTGATGGTAGTATGTTGATTGATGGTGGTATGTTGATTGATGGTGGTATGTTGATTGATGGTGGTATGTAGATTGATGGTAGTGTGTTAATTGATGGTAGTATGTTGATTGATGGTAATATGTTAATTGATGGTGGCATGTTGATTGATGGTGGTATGTTGATTGATGGTGGTATGTAGATTGATATTAGTATGTTAATTGATGGTAGTATGTTGATTGATGGTGGCATGTTGGTTGATGGTAGTATGTTGATTGATGGTGGCATGTTGATTGATGGTGGTATGTTGATTGATGGTGGTATGTAGGTTGATGGTGGTATGTAGATTGATGGTAGTGTATTAATTGATGGTAGTATGTTGATTGATGGTGGTATGTTGATTGATGGTGGTATGTAGATTGATGGTAGTATGTTGATTGATGGTGGCATGTTGATTGATGGTGGTATGTTGATTGATGGTGGTATGTTGGTTGATGGTGGTATGTTGATTGATGGCAGTATGTTGGTTGATGGTAGTATGTTAATTGATGGTAGTATGTTGATTGATGGTAGCATGTTGATTGATGGTAGCATGTTGATTGATGTTAGTATGTTGATTGATGGTGGCATGTTAATTGATGGTAGTATGTTGATTAATGGTAGTATGTTGATTGATGGTGGCATGTTGATTGATGGTAGTATGTTGATTGATGGTAGCATGTTAATTGATGGTAGTGTGTTGATTGATGGTAGTATGTTGATTGATGGTAGTATGTTGATTGATGGTAGTATGTTAATTGATGGTAGTATGTTGATTAATGGTAGCATGTTGATTAATGGTAGTATGTTGATTGATGGTTGTATGTTGGTTGATGGTAGTATGTTGATTGATGGTGGCATGTTAATTGATGGTAGTGTGTTAATTGATGGTAGTATGTTGATTGATGGTGGTATATTGATTGATGGTGGTATGTTGATTGATGGTGGTATGTAGATTGATGGTAGTGTGTTAATTGATGGTAGTGTGTTGATTGATGGTGGTATGTTGATGCTGATTGATGGCAGTATATTGATTGTTGATAATATGTTTATTGATGTTAATATGTTGATTGATGGTGGCATGTTAATTGATGGTAGTATGTTAATTGATGGTAGTATGTTTATTGATGGTAGTATGTTGATTGATGGTAGTATGTTGATTGATGGTAGCATGTTGATTGATGGTAGTATGTTGGTTGATGGTAGTATGTTGATTGATGGTGGCATGTTAATTGATGGTAGTGTGTTGATTGATGGTAGTATGTTGATTGATGGTAGTATGTTGATTGATGGTGGCATGTTGATTGATGGTAGTATGTTGATTGATGGTAGCATGTTAATTGATGGTAGTGTGTTGATTGATGGTAGTATGTTGATTGATGGTAGTATGTTGATTGATGGTAGTATGTTAATTGATGGTAGTATGTTGATTAATGGTAGCCTGTTGATTAATGGTAGTATGTTGATTGATGGTGGTATGTTGGTTGATGGTAGTATGTTGATTGATGGTGGCATGTTAATTGATGGTAGTGTGTTAATTGATGGTAGTATGTTGATTGATGGTGGTATGTTGATTGATGTAGGTATGTTGATTGATGGTGGTATGTAGATTGATGGTAGTGTGTTAATTGATGGTAGTGTGTTGATTGATGGTGGTATGTTGATGCTGATTGATGGCAGTATGTTGATTGTTGATAATATGTTTATTGGTGTTAATATGTTGATTGATGGTGGCATGTTAATTGATGGTAGTATGTTAATTGATGGTAGTTTGTTGATTGATGGTAGTATGTTTATTGATGGCGGTATGTTGATTGATGGAGACATGTTGATTGATGGCAGTATGTTGATTGATGGCGGTATTTGGATTGATGGTAGTATGTTGATTGATGTTGGTATGTTGATTGATGGTGGCATGTTGATTGATGGTAATATGTTTATTGATGGTAGTATAATGATTGATGGTAGCATGTTGATTGATGGTAGTATGTTGATTGATGGTAGTATGTTGATTGATGGCGGTATGTTGATTGATGGTGACATGTTGATTGATGGTAGCATGTTGATGATGGTAGCATGTTGATTGATGGTGACATGTTAATGATGGTAACATGTTGATTGATGGTGGTATGTTGGTTGATGCTGGTATGTTAATTGATGGTAGTGTGTTAATTGATGGTAACATGTTGATTGATGGTGGTATGTTGGTTGATGGTAGTATGTTAATTGATGGTAGAATATTGGTTGATGGTAGTGTTTTAATTGATGGTAGTATGTAGGTTGATGGTAGTGTGTTAATTGATGGTGGTATATTGATTGATGGTAGTATGTTGATTGATGGTGGTATGTTGATTGATGGTGGTATGTTGGTTGATGGTGGTATGTAGATTGATGGCAGTATTTTGGTTGATGGTGGTATGTTGATTGATGGTAGTATGTTGATTGATGGTAGCATGTTTATTGATGGTAGCATGTTGGTTGATGGTAGTATGTTGATTGATGGTAGCATGTTGATTGATGGTAGTATGTTGATTGATGGCAGTATGTTGATTGATGGCGGTATGTTGATTGATGGCAGTATGTTGATTGATGGCAGTATGTTGATTGATGGCGGTATGTTGATTGATGGTAGCATGTTGATTGATGGTAGCATGTTGATTGATGGCGGTATGTTGATTGTTGGCAGTATGTTGATTGATGGCGGTATGTTGATTGATGGTGGTATGTTGGTTGATGGTGGTATGTTGGTTGATGGTAGTATGTTTGTTGATGGTGGTATGTTGGTTGATGGTGGTTTGTTGGTTGATGGTGGTATGTTGGTTGATGGTGGTATGTAGATTGATGGTGGTATGTTGATTGATGGTAGTATGTTGATTGATAGTATTATGTTGATTTGATGGTAGTATGTTGGTTGATGGTGGTATGTTGGTTGATGGTGGTATGTTGGTTGATGGTGGTATGTTGATTGATGGTAGTATGTTGATTGATGGTAGTATGTTGATTGATGGTAGTATGTTGATTGATGGTGGTATGTTGGTTGATGGTGGTATGTTGGTTGATGGTAGTATGTAGATTGATGGTAGTATGTTGATTGATGGTGGTATGTTGATTGATGGTGGTATGTTGATGATGGTAGCATGTTGATTGATGGCAGTATGTTGATGATGGTGGCATGTTAATTGATGGTAGCATGTTGATGATGGTGGCATGTTGATGATGGCGGTATGTTGATTGATGGCAGTATGTTGATGATGGTAGCATGTTGATTGATGGCAGCATGTTGATGATGGTAGCATGTTAATGATGGTAGCATGTTGACGATGGCAGTATGTTGATTGATGGCAGTATGTTGATGATGGTAGCATGTTGATTGATGGTAGCATGTTGATGATGATAGCATGTTGATTGATGGTGGCATGTTGATTGATGGTAGCATGTTGATGATGGTAGCATGTTGATTGATGGTGGCATGTTAATTGATGGTAACATGTTGATTGATGGTAGCATTTTGATGATGGTAGTATGTTGATTGATGGTGGCATGTTAATTGATGGTAACATGTTGATTGATGGTAGCATTTTGATGATGGTAGTGTGTTGATCGATGGTAGTATGTTGATTGATGGTCTTTGCAAACCCTGATGACTTTTCATTCATTTTGTTATCAGCTTTTTTATCTGGTACTCAATAAATTCAATAATTGACTCACACAGAGCTTTGCATTGCTCGCCAAATTGCTTCCTTTAAATCTTCTTCCGCAAAACTCCCCAAAGAACTTCAAACAGATCTCGCAGTTGTTAAGCAATTTAGGCTATATATATATATATATATATATATATATATATATATATATATATATATATATATATATATATATATATATAAATATATAATGTAATCTTTGTCCACAGCAATATGTGCAATACTATTAAATATCTATTGATTAACAAGATGACTTAATGAGATTTTCTACTTTTAATTAAACACAGATTAAACTCTAAATTGTTTTATTGGATAACGGATACACACAAGTCCCGAAAGCTTCCTCCCCCCCCCCCCTAATCCCTTCCAGGGAGAGGGGGGTCCTAAATGGCTGCGTAGTTTTCCCCCACCCATAAGAACGCTACTGCTTATATTTCATTTATTGTATTTAACCTCACAGGTCGGGCGAGAGCTGCCCTGCTCCAACCACTACAGGAACAACGCCATCCTGGACAACTGGAGCGGCGTGTCAGAAGTGGCCTTGGCCGTGTACAAGAACAACGTCAAGGTCAAGCAGGTCATCTTCGACGGCACCAACAGCAACTACATGAACTGGTTCGACAAGGCCAGGGTCAAGGACTCCTCCTGGACGGACCTGAAAACCCAGGCGGCGAACTACTTCAGCATTCAGGGCGAGCAGGCCAGGGGTCTCCTGAGAACCTTCTTCATCAACAGCGTCTACGGCTCCTGTCCAAACGACTTGGGCTGGTTCGTGGCCGTGGACAACGAGAACGGGGGCTGCGAGTGGGAGAAAAATTCAGCCTTCCCGCTCATCAAGTATTCCAAGCTCGACGTCAGGGTAAACTGGAATGACGCAGCCAATGTTGGATCTGCAGATTGTTTTGCCATCTTCGTCCGTCACTTTAATTTACCTTAATTCATCTCCACAGAAACTTTTTTAAACAACTTTTACATAACTAACAGGTTGTTTATAAGAGCGCGAAACTAAACATTTTTTTTTATAATTTGCTTTTTTTTTTATTATTTGGCTTTATTTTTTTATTTGGCTTTATTTTTTTTTTTAATTTGGCTCATATTTTTGTAAAAGTCTGAAAAGTTAATTTTACAATAAAAAAAGAAGATAACAGTATACAAATGTCGTATATCTTAAAATAGATGATGAAAAAATTTGATACAGCTCATTTAACAGATTTTATCCTCCGCTACGTCAGTATATTTGTACAAAAAAAACCCTTAACGCGTTGTTTATCGTTAGCAGTAAATCTAATTATAGTTTGTATACATGTAGTAAACATTCCATTACTTATATAGACATGTGAAATAGTTCTATATATTAGATCATTTGAAATAATAGGTCTACATAGCATTGCTGTTTTTGAAAATGTGATTGATTTAACCATGTTGATATTAAGTTCGATGTATTGATAAAGGGCAATAAACAGTTTGTGCAGATTATTGATGATCGTTTCATTAATTGAGCATTTTATTTGAATGTATGCAATACCTAGATATTAAAACAACATTACGTAAATCATGTTTATTGCACATATATATGAGGAAAAACAGAGAAAGAGAAAGAGTGAGAGAGAGATAGCAATATAAAGGGAGATTGTGTGAGTATGTTGGAGAGCGAGACAGAAAGAGAGTAAGACAGAAATAGGATTTACTATATTGCAGTTCTTCGTTTTAAAATATACTTTCTATGATAACTTTAGAGTTCATATGTACAAAAGAAAAGTTCACAAAATACTTCACTACACTACATACTTCCAGACTACAAGCACTGCCATTTAATAATCTCCCTAGTTTCAACGTCTTATATATCTATGGTTTCAACATTCTGTACCGCACCAGATGCACTCTTTCACACCAATCTATACATCAACACGCAAACAGTGTGCATGAAGGTGTGCTCTCTATTCTCAGACACACCAATACTTTGAGCACATAGTCATCAAGAACTAATTACAAATTATAGACAAAAAATGACGAATTATATTTCACATTTCTAATAATATCAAAAGGAAATCGGTGGTGCTGCAGTTTCCCACAGTGCCCTATCAGGCCCACCGACAGAAATTTCGAGCCCCCCTGGACAGGGCTGTTATGACCCCCCCCCCCACCGTGCGGATAATAATATTTTCAAAAGTTGATTGGCCAGCTCAGTCCGGGCCCCTAAAACTCGCCGGGCCACTGTGCATTAGCCCCCCCCCGTCCCCCTCTCAGCGGCACTGTGCCCTATACACGAGCCGACACTGCATGCGTATATTGTGCAAGGCCCATCATGTCTTAAATTATATAAGATACCATGTGGGCTCCGCCCCCCCCCCTCCCCCAAATAACACACAAGAATGAAACTTTAGTTCAATGAATTCGCTTTTCAACAAGTTCGAGTACAATACCTGTGTTTGAAGACAGTACAGGTGTAAGACTTGTTTATTTGCCTGTGGTCTTGTCTTACACAAGGTTCACTCGCACTTGCCTATATTTGCACCGTGTCATTGTGTGAGGAGGTACACAAAGTGTGTCCTGATTTAGCAGTACCATTTTTTTGTCCAACAACTCGTTTTGATTTAGTCTGTTCTTTTGTCTGTCTCTACAGCCAACGTGCTTACAGGTTTAATTAAATGTCTGCTACTAAATTGTACAACAAAATAGTGTGTTTACCTAAGCTTCTCGTTCTAATTAATTTTGTTTCAATAATGAAATAAGTAAATAAGAAATCAAACATGATTAGAAGTAAATTAAAGTATATAAATACAGCTGATTTCAACTGGAAAATTCAAATCTTGCTTTCGTGTTTTCACTGGTTAATTCCTTTACACGCCTGTACATCGAATCTACTTCACCATGAAGCTGGCATTTCTGATTATTGCCCTTTGCTTATGTAAGTATTTCTATTTAATTTATTTCATTAACGTAACCAAAGATTTTTATGGCAATGAAAAAAAAAAAACAACGTTTTCGTTAATAATTATAAAATAGGTCACATTTTCTAAATCTTGTCATTGTTTAGATCAACGACATATTTATGTTTTAAATTTTATAATTTTACATTCAAGTCGTCACTTGAATTGATCTTAAGGTGTATGAATAGTTCTAATCCAATAACTAAAAACATTTTTCAATAATTGCTGACCTATACAACTAGTGAGCAGTGTCAGCGCGTAGTTTAAACTAAGTCGGTGTACTGCTCTAGTACAGTTTTAGCAGTCATATTTAAAAATGTGTACAAGAGAACAAACATGTATAAAACGTGAACGTGTTTTGGGGCTACAAAGGTGGCTGTGCCTTGTGATACAGAAATAGATACCAGTCTACACTTCATCTTAACCGATCAGCCCTTAAAGGACTTAATTAAAGGTCTTTTTTTTATATTTATCTTTACACTGTCTGGTCGACACATCAATCTGTCCATGTATTTATCTGTGTTTCTTTCGACCTATCTACTGTCTAAATGTCTATCTATCTATCTATCTATCTATCTATCTATCTATCTATCTATCTATCTATCTATCTATCTATCTATCTATCTATCTATCTATCTATCTATCTATCTATCTATCTATCTATCTATCTATCTATCTATATGTCTGTCTGTCTATCTGTCTGTCTGTCTGTTTGTCTGTCTAATTATCTATCTATCTACCTATATACACCTACCTACCTACTTATCTATCTTTCTATCTATATCTATCTGTCTGTAAACAACTTTTCACTGAAATATTAATATGCAACAATGTTGTCATCAAAGGTCTGTTGATGTCTGATATGGTCAGCTCACACCATCACCACCACCACAGCAGCAGTAAGAGCAGTAAGAGCAGCAAGAGCAAGAAACACCATCACCACCACCACCATAGCAGCAGCAAGAGCAGCAAACATCACCACCATAAACACCACCATCACCACAGCAGCAGCAAGAGCAGCAGTGGCTGAAACAACATGACAGCACCTTGGAAGTGTGCATCTATAGGGGGAGGGAAGAAGGATAGAGAGAGAAAGTGTGAGAACTACATTACGGTGTTGACTATAAATAATATGGTGTTATATTTTACTTTACTTAAAAAAAAGTTAATAATAATTAATCAATTTATAAGAGATTGTCCAATAAAGAATTTCAATATGTATTGGCGAGTATGTATTGACACATTTGTATTGACACATAAGTATTGGCACATATGTATTGGCGAGTATGTATTGGCACGTATGTATTGGCGAGTATGTATGTATTTATTTCATTATACCGGGTATTAAAGATTTTTTTTAACAAAAGGAATTCTCGTTTTATTTATTTTTTTTTTATTTTAACAATCAATGGAAATAATAGAAAACAGTATTACTGCTTTTTATTGCGGTACACCGTGAATTAGGCTAGTCTGGCTTAGAACGCTTCTTATAGTTAGTCATTTACAAATCGTGATGGGCCGGCATAGCTGGCAGCGAGGACGAACTGTGAGAACTCACTGCAAAACCAAATAAAACAGCAGAGGCGTATCAATGCCGAAAAAACTAAAGTCATGACAAATAGAGCCTTCGAAAACGACATTCGGATAAATGGGCAAAAACTTGAAGTTGTCTCCTCCTTTAAATACCTTGATGTCATAATATCCGACGAAGGATCAAAGCCAGAAATTCTTGCCAGATTGGCCCAGACAACAGCAGCTCTGAGCAAACTTAAACACATTGGCAAGGCAACAAACTCTCTCTGAGATCAAAAACTCGACTAATGCGCTCTCTGGTGACATCGGTCTTCCTGTATGGATGTGAAACTTGGACGCTTAATGCAGACCTCCGAAGAAGAATAAGTGCGCTGGAGATGAGATGTTTCCGCAAGCTATTGAACATCTCATACACACAACACATAACAAACGAAGAGGTGCGCAATAAAATATCGGCTGCCATCGGCCCTCACGAAGACCTTCTCCCTTCAGTCAAGAGGAGGAAACTGCGATGGTATGGACACGTTGTGAGATGTGGAGGTCTTGCAAAAACAATCACGCAAGGTACAACCAACGGAGGAAGGAAAAGAGGAAGACAAAAGAAAAGATGGGAAGACAACATCAAAGAATGGACCGGCCTGTCGTTCGTCGACTCCCAAAAGGCAGCACAGGACCGGATAAAATGGCGGGAACTAGTTTTCGGTCAACAACGGTGCCCCAACGACCCATCCACGGGTTAAGGGCTGGTCAAGTCAAGATGAGCCGATTGCAGACAATTCTGACTTAAAACTCTTCAGTGGGTGAGATCTTTTGTGAGGGGTGAGTACGTGGGTTTATTAGTGAGCACGTGGGTTTATTATTGAGCACGCGGAAGAGTAAATGAGCAAGTGGGTGAGTTGGTTAGCACGTGGGAACGTGCTTTAACACTTCAGTGAGTGGGTGAGCACGTGGGTGAGTGGGAAAACACGTGGGTGAGTTGCTGAGCACGTGAGTGAGTGAGTGAGAATGTGGGTGAGTTACTGAAAACGTGGGTGAGTGTGTAAGCACGTGGGTGAGTGAGTGAGCACGTGGGTTAGTTGCTGAGCATGTGGGTGAGTGGGTGAGCGCGTGGGTGTGTGGGGGAACACGAGGGTAACAGATGAGCACAGGGTAAGTCGGTGAGCACGTGGGTGAGTAGATGAGTACGTTGGTGAGTGGTCGAGAACCTGGGTGAGTGAATGAGCACGTGGGTGAGTGGGTTAGCACGTGGATGAGTTGTTGTGCACATGGGTGAGTGGGTGAGCACGTGTGTGAGAGAGTGAGAACGTGGGTGAGTGGAAGATCGCGAGGGTAAGTTGGAGAGTTGGTGAGTGTGTTAGCAATACAAATCTAACATCTTTATCACAGTTCTGCATGTTATCTTATGAACGGTTTTCTAAGGTTTTGAAGTCAGTTACATGGTTTATCTCAATCGTGCATTCGTGAATAACAAATATCCTGGGTGGGTAGAGTAGGGGAGGGAGGTCTGAGATAGACTGAGAGTTGTTGACAAGAGGGAGAGGGAGTGTAGATTATAGATGTCAACTCTGTCACTCTTTAATGCCAAACTCAAGGGGGGGGGGCGGGAACTAATTAAATATTTTAACTTTTTTTATTTTATTTTTTAACGCCGCCATTGCCAGCATGGTAGGGTGTAGTGTGCCTACCACACCAACATTGTTGGCGGCGCTGATGCACGTCTGTCATCCCTACAGAGCGGCGGGGTGAGTGTGCCCACTATCATCTGCAGGGATGGCAGAAAGATGGGTTTTAATCCTTGCCCAAACTGGCCAGACCAGCAGGGTGTGTGTACTGCCGATCGGCCAGAATGGCAAGGAAAGGGGTTTTTCCTGCCACTCGGACAGAGGGGGAGTGTAGTGTGCCTGTACCCTCAGCCGGAATTGGCAGGCTGCGCAGGTGTGCTTGAGTGGGACAGAGTGGAAGGGTGTTGTGTGCCGACCACATCCGTCACCACCGCCAGCTGTGAATACTGCTGTCTCGGAAAGTCCTCATTGACCACAGCACCACCACCCTCGCATGTAATGGGTTTTTTTTCCTGACTAGTGAACCCCTGTGATCCATCCCCCGTGGATCATGGTATGTCTCAGACCAGGAAGGAGAGTTCATACAGATATCAAAATATTCTATGATTCTCTCCGAAACATATTTTAACTTCTACATTCACTAATAGCTGGGCAAGTCAGTTTGGAGATTCAGGCCAAATTTAATCTCCGATCATTGTAATAAATTGATGGGTTTAAAAATATGAGTGTTGCGTAATTTTTTTTTATGAATTATAGTATACAGACAATACAGTGTACTAGTAAATAAATTTATATAGATTAATTCCCTTGGAACTATTTTTAGCCATTACTGGTAAGCCTATACACTGACGATGTTAAAAATATTTCCACATTATCCTTACAATATATTTTTTTTTCTCTTTTAAAAGCAATTTCTAATTAGCTTTGAAATTCTACAAGATGTAAATGTTATTGTCTCGAAAGTATCAAAATAGCGAATGGCCATTTGGTATGTACTTATTATGCCATCGCTATATTAGAGCAGGTCCAAAATTAGTTCTAAAATATTTTTAAAAAAAGTGAAGTAAAAACAAAATACACATGTTTTTGAAATTACGATCACCACACCTCTTTCACTGTCTACTGTGTTAGACCCCCTAACACTAACTTTAATCAAGTTGAGCAGGAAGCACCCAGTGGCGCCGGGAGCCAACACGGGCCCCAGGGCAGGGTTTCATCGCGGGCCCCTTAATAAACAATAAGTCGTGAAAAAATTGACATGGTCGGGGCGGCCTGGCCCCATTACAGATGCGGGCCCCCTGGCAATGACCCCCCCGCGCCCCCCCCTCTCGGCGTGCCTGGAAGCACCACATCTCAAGTTGAGCAGGAAGCACCACATCTCAAGATGAGCAGGAAGCACCACATCTCAAGTTGAGCAGGAAGCACCACATCTCAAGATGAGCAGGAAGCACCACATCTCAAGTTGAGCAGGAAGCACCACATCTCAAGTTGAGCAGGAAGCACCACATCTCAAGTTGAGCAGGAAGCACCACATCTCAAGATGAGCAGGAAGCACCACATCTCAAGATGAGCAGGAAGCACCACATCTCAAGATGAGCAGGAAGCACCACATCTCAAGTTGAGCAGGAAGCACCACATCTCAAGATGAGCACGAAGCACCACATCTCAAGTTGAGCAGGAAGCACCACATCTCAAGTTGAGCAGGAAGCACCACATCTCAAGTTGAGCAGGAAGCACCACATCTCAAGATGAGCAGGAAGCACCACATCTCTTTCACTGTCTACTGTGTTAGTCACCTGACACTAACTTTAAGTTGAGCAAAAAGACCTGTCTCTTAGGCCATTTCAACTAAAAGTGTATTAAATCGGGGCGGCCGGGCCCCATTACAGATGCGGGCCCCCTGGAAATGACCCCCCCTGCGCTCCCCCTCTCGGCGTGCCTGGAAGCACCACATCTCAAGTTGAGCAGGAAGCACCACATCTCAAGTTGAACAGAAAGCACCACATCTCAAGATGAGCAGGAAGCACCACATCTCTTTCACGATCTACTGTGTTAGTCACCTGACACTAAGTTGAGCAAAAAGACCTGTCTCTTAGGCCATTTCAACTAAAACTGTATTAAATCTTAAGCACTGTGTATGTCTTATGTTCATGTGATTATTTAATCTATTTCTGGATCTCAAGTGTCTGGGTTTTGGGCTATTTTTTTAAATCTATTATCACTAACTTCTCAAAGCTAAAGGGTAAAATTTTAAAAATTCTGCATATTCTCAATGATAATACACCAATGTCAAACATTTTAGTTGATTCCAGTCTTACTGATTACATTTATGTCTTACTGATTACATTTATGTCTTACTGATTACTTTTATGTTCATGTTTATGTCAAGAAAGGAAATTGTGGATAGATTATTATGTCACATATTTCAGAAAAAGTGCAGAGTTCAGAGATTTTATTTTAAAGTCTGACACGCTACTTTTTATATAAACTGAACCAAAAGCAAGTAAAATGCTATGAAAAATATAAAGTATACATACACACAAAATATGTAAATAAATATTTTTTTATTCTTGTTTTCATGATAGATACATTGCCTATTAGTGTATATTAACTTTACAATAAAAAAATATGTAAAGTACTTTATAATAATACAAGTATGAAAAAAAATAATAATAATAAAACTTACAAATATTAAAATTTACTAAAAGTAAATGAAAAAAATTCTAAAATTTTACAAAAATGTAAAGAAGTTTTATTGACTAAATCAAGGTGTGAGCAATGACGAAATTATATCTTTCAAAACATTCTGGGCTGGGTCCGTCTTCAAAACTCAGTCCATTGCTAAATCAAACAAGGTACCTGTACTATGCCACTGGTCACTAGCAATCAATTTGCAATGACTGAATATATGCAAGTGCAATACAGTCCATGCAGTGATGGATGTAGGCGAAAATACCCTCTTAGCATCAGATTTAAAGTTTATCAATAGGAATTTCTAATGAGGGCCCAAAGCGATTTCCATTTTATAAGAGCAGCTCTGGGAGTAAAAATTCAAGGGGGGGAAAAAAAAACAACTAATTAAATATTTTAACTTCTACTGACAAAAATTAAAGCAAATTTACAGCAGTCAAAAAACAGAGTATCTAGCATTACTTCCTTTAAAAAAAAAAACGCTATATTTAAAGTGGTCAAGTTTTAGTCAAGAACAATGCAATAAATTTGTAATTTACTCAATGCAGATCGATGGGGATAGCTATTTATAGCTGAAATGATTGAACTTTAAAAAAACTCTGCTTAGGAGTTTCTTGCTTTGCAAGGGTTTTGTAAGATGAGCGAAGAGTTAAAAAAAATTTAAACTTGATCAGCAAGCAACTCCTTGCAGCATGTCATATGATCACGTGTGAAAGTCCACGGTTCTTCTTTCATATGTTCGGTCTCAGCCCGAGTGCTTCAATCAAAAGTCAATCTAAGTGTGAGCATCTATGCCAGAAATGGGCAACCTGTGGCCTGTTTGGCACTTATATCTGGCCACGCACTCCACTATGCTCACCTCAATGACAACTACATTAATTTATAATAGTTCAGATCCATCTGTCCTTGGCCCAGCCATTCTGGCGAATTTAAGAACCTATTCTGGCCTGCGGTTTAAAAAAATGTTGCCAACAAGAGTAATTTTTACAACAGCTGTGTAATGACTGTGCTGTGAAGAAGAAAAAAGATTTCATGTCTGTTGTGACTCTGAAGTATAATGACAAAAGTGAATAGATGACCTCAGTGTGGGCAGGGTAACCTATTGGACGATGCAGGAACCACAGTTGCCTGGTACCGTCTAGATGTTGCAGCTGCAAGGCTGTTGTTCTCTTCCAGCTGATATGATGATAGTTTTATGTCTGTTGTGACTCTGAAGTATAATGACAAAAGCGAATAGATGACCTCAGTGTGGGCAGGGTAAGCTATTGGTCAATGTAGGAACCACAGTTGCCTGGTACCGTCTAGTTGTTGCAGCTGCAAGGCTGTAGTTCTCTTCCAGCTGATCTGCTGCCCTTTTTCTGTAGTCTCAAGAAGCATAGGTCTCATATCTGCCCATTTCATGTGTTCCTAAAGGTTGTCTTTGAACCTTTTCTTTGAGCGCCCGTTTCATCAGGTACCTGACACAAGCTATCCATAGAACAATCGTCCTGGCATTATATCGAGTCCAAACGAATGACATGGCCACATCATTAAGTTGTCTCTCTATGATCACAATACTGGCTTGCTCTAGAGAAAAATGATCCGTAGATCATTTGCTTTTCGAGTGCCCCGGACTGGCGGACCACAGGGTGGACCAGTCCAGAAGCTTGCTGGCCATCGGGCTCTATGGCAGTCTCCAGATATTGAGAGACACAACAAGTCTGATCTCACGGGCTCTAAGAGACTAAGTCTCAGCCCGCAGATTACTGAGAGAGTTCAAAGAGAGAGAGAGAGAGAGAAAAATGATTCAACGAGTGATTTAAAATATAATATTATCTTTCGTAGAAATTTAGTTTCAGTTTGTTGCCTGGATCAGGTCTTTGAGATGCACTGAACGGTATGTACTTTTTTTATGTGGCGTTTCAAGTCATCATTCCGCCTATAGCGGATACCACAAGTTGAACACAAAAATGGCCGCTCTCCACTATGGACTAACAGGTGTCTTGTTAAAATAGCTTTTTTGGAAAAGCAATGATAGCATTTCGGACACTGGAATGGTTTTTCTCCTTTATGACCAGTGCAATGATCCTTCAAACTCTCATATTTGCTAAACATGGCATTGCACAAGCAACATTGAAATTTATCCTCTCCTACATGAGACAATAAGTGATTTTTCAAGTCAACCTTTTGATTATAAATCTTATTACACAGAGTGCACAGCAATATTTTTTGTGAAGAAGTATGTAATAACTGGTGTTGGTGAAAACGTCCCTTTCGAGAAAAACTTCTATCGCAAATTGGACATTTAAATGGTTTTTCTTCAGCATGAATTAATTGGTGGTAGATTAATTTACTTTTATGATGAAAGCCTTTGTCGCAATGCGTACACTGAAATGGTTTTACTCCAGTGTGAAGGGACTGGTGCTGGTTGAAATGGTGCTCATTGTGAAAGCTTTTATGACAAAATAAACATTTGAATGGTTTTTCTCCTTTGTGGACCAATTGGTGGGAGGTCAAGTTATCTTTCCTTGAAAATTGTTTGGGACAAAGCGAACATTTAAACGGTTTCTCTTCAGAATGAATCAATAGGTGCCTGGACAAAAAGGCTTTCTTGTAAAAACTTTCATGACACAGTGAGCATTGAAATTTTTTCTCTCCGGTATGAATGAGCTGGTGTTGCTTCAGGTTTGATTTGTGAGAAAACCTTTTATCGCATTCTGAACAATGAAATGGTTTTTCCCCAGTATGAAGGATTTGGTGGTCTATCAGTACATGTCTCTGAGAAAAACATTTATAGCATTCTAAACACTGAAATGGTTTTTCTCCGGTATGAACGGAATGATGCTTGGTCAAGTTTCTTTTATTCGAAAACCTTTTCTGACAGACTGTACACTCAAATGGTTTTTCTCCGGTATGAACAAATGTATGCCTGGCCAGGCCAATTTTATCAGCAAATCTTTTAAGACATTCGGAACATTGAAATGGTTTTTCTTCCCCAGTATGAACGAATTGGTGATTGGTCAAACATCTTTTATCTGAGAAACTTTTGCAACATTCTGAACACTGAAACGGTTTTTCTATACTGTGAACTAATTGGTGCCTGCTCAGGCTTCTTTGATCAGCAAACCTTTTAAGACAATATAAACATTGAAATGGTTTTTCTCCAGAATGAACAAATTGATGACTGGTCAAACATCTTTTGTCAGAAAAACTTCTATCACATTCTGAACAGTTGTATTTCTTTTTACTCATTATGAACAAATGTAGAAGCACCTATTTTCACTGTCTGTAGCAACTTTCTGTGAATTAGAAAAAAAATTCATACAAATGTTAATTTTTTACTATCTAAAATCTATATAAATAGTAGCAGTGTGGGTTCTGTGTTAAATCGAAAGTAAAGAATCAATACACCAGTATTCCAGTTTAAAATCATCAAACGTAAACAATAGTAATAAAAATCATGAAAAAATCTGATGTCCAAAACCAAAATTAACCTAGCCTACTAAGGGAATATAACTCTATGCAAAGTTTTTGCAGAGTACAGCTAGTAATGAAGTAATCTTTGTGACAATCAAAAAAATATAAGGGAAGTATTCTTCTAAGAAGTAATTTTTTCAATTGTACATAAACAGTACATACCAGTTACTTGGAGCGGATGTCAACAAGTGGATCCTGTGATCTCCCTGAGGAATTAGCACAAGTCAGGTAACTGAGAATCTGTTATATGGCCTCTGTTTTTTTTAAAAATCAGAAAAAAAGAGAGAGAAAAAAAAACAAATTAGGTAAATAAATGTGTTTTAATTGATTAAGATGGGGGCAGGAGATTATTATTATAGAGTTCCAGCAATGAGTCCGGCATGCCTTTCTACCACATTAGATGAAACAGTAAAAAGTCTACTGTATGTTGATACACTGTAATCTGTCATGAACAAACATAATACAAGAAAAGTATTTTAAAAGATGACAGAGAATGTAACTCTTCATTTCAGGAATAAAACCAGACAAAGACAAGTTTGTTATTTCTAACTCAATCATTTCAGGAATAAACCAGATTCAGTTTCTTATTTCTAGCTCAATAATTTCTGGAATATACCAGATTAAGTTTGTTATTTTTGACCATTATATTTAATAGTATATCTTAAAGATAAGTAAGTTTTGAGCTTGTAAAAGATATACATTTTTTTTACTTTATGAAACACCTTCAAAAAGTCTTGTTTTCTGATGCCATTATCTATCAATAATGATTAAATACATTTTTGGCCACCTGACTCAGAAGAATCTGAATTAATATGTTAATAGCTTACAAAACAATAGCATTTAATTATTTTTTTCTCAAAACAGCATTATTATTATACCTAAATATAACAAGAAAGAAGGATACAATGTATGTATCATAATTTGTATAAAACAGCCCTCCTTTTATTTGTTATCTCACCTCAAAAAGTATCCTTTTTTATATATTTCAAGAATAATCTGTTAATCTTTCTGTTTGACAGATTTGCTTCAGAAGTAACATTTTTGCATTAGAAAGACAGCAATTGTCTTTTTTTTTACAAGAATATACAAAGTTGCTCAATTTTTTTACAATATATTTTTGTTAATATAGTGTTTTTTTTTATTTCTGTTGCAATAAATACAATTTATCTTATAAATAAAAAATTTTTTCACCGTAAAAAAAAAAATTGACTAATTCTTTTCTTTATAAAAAATTATTAAATAAAGGAGAAAAATATCAAACTCTTTTTTAAATTAAGCTTACCAGATTTTCAGGTACAATTTAAGGATTCTGTAAGGGGACGGGGTGGGGGGGAGGGGGTCATTAGAGAATACAAACTGTTTGGTTTATACTTCTTTATATATTTTAAGCATTTACTAAACGCACTTGTTAGAAGACCAGATAAACCATTATATTAGGGCATAAGGAACATGACATATATAATTTTTTTTTTTTTTTTTTCAGAATTTTTTTTTTCAGGATTAGGGTTAGGGATAGGGTTAGGGATAGAGATAGATATCAATTTGCGCGAAAATCCCCAGAAAATTATTAACGGGTCGACCGTACATATGCTAGTAGTCGACCCTCTAGAGGGTCGAGTAACAAGTGCCTTTACTAAATTAGGGCCTTATTCTTCACTAATTACCTAAATAGCTCAATTACGTCATCAGTACAACTTCAAAAATAACATTGGATGACATTTTCTTCAATTGAATCTTACTACAGTTGGGTCTCAATCAGTACATTAGGCATTACAACTTGCACTACCCAGAGTAATACCATAGAATCACTTTCCTCACAGATATTAAGTACATGTTTATTTAGTACTACAGGAAATTCGTAAGCCGCTTTTCCAACCTAATTTTTTAAATGCTTAAAATACTAAAAACAAAGATTGCGACAGAGGCGAAACAATAGACAAGAGTGGGCATCATCAGGGGAAATCGACTTAATGAATGAATATATGTTTGAGAGTTTGTCGGGGGTGTTCAACGACATTTTAGGGCAGACAATATCGGGTCCCCTAACAGACTATGAAAATTTGGACTTCTTGGTCTACAAATCTGTGAGCAAAACATTTTTGACAGATTATAAATGTTGGACGTCACACAACGTGTCCTTTCATGCTGGGGGAAGAGGGGGGGGGGGAGAGGAAGTAGCGCCGGGTCAAACACAGTGCCGCGGAGAGGGGGGCAGATGCGAGTTTTAGGGGCCAGGACTGAGCTGGCCAATCAACTTTTTAAAATATTTTTATCAGCACGGGGGGCCCGTGACAGCCCTTCCCAGGGGCCCGAAATTTCCGTCGATGGGCCTGGTCAAACAGAAGCATGTTAACACTATGTACAAAGAAATATGGAAAACTAAGTTAATCTACTGATGATTAATTTCCAGTCTTAAGAATTAAATTCAGAAAAAAAATGCTATTTCTAGCACTGTATTAGGTCAAAGTAACGGATATGAGAGATATGGGTTATTGCCGATTGTTTACAATACAATCAATAATAAAGAATGGTAGAAAGTGTCTAAACCAAGCGTAAAAAAACATTACATAATAAGTTAATAAGTGAATGACACTTAAGACTGCTTATTAAGTGACTTACTGCACTAGGGGTGGGCGAATGCTACATTTCAACGAGTTTTGTACGGTTTCCGATGTGCCAGTTTTTATAACCGTTCTCTCCACTCAAAACTTCTGTGGATAAATCTAGTTGGGAAAATTTATGTAATTAATTTTTGAGGTTCTTTTTAGTGATATATTTTTTTAAACAAATAAAAAAGTAAAAAAAATAATTCTCATTACACTAATCAAGGGATATAGCCGTGTTCAGCTATGACGAACTACACTAATAAATGGGTTACTTCCCTTGCATTGAAAAAAATACATTTTTCAGATCGAGATGTAGGCCCATATTTTAAGGGGGGGCAAGCCAAAATTCAAGGGGGGGGGCGGCGCCCCCCCTAGAAAATTTAAGGAGGGGCAAGACATAATATGACCTAAAGACATATTTTACCCCCTTAATTCTATAATAGAATATAGTAATTATATAGCAAGTATTTAATCGATATTATTAAAAATAATATATTAAAAAAGATAAAAATGAACATTGAGCACTTCTGTCGTCAACTGATTCGTAATGTCAGTTTGTTTACAAATTTAATAGTGAAATTAGATCAGAAAATTACTGATAATTATCATGAATGATGATGAATATGAAACCGGAAACGGGAAACTCAATAAACAAAAAGTAATTTATGAAAAGATAATAAATAATTGTAT
Source organism: Bulinus truncatus (assembly GCA_021962125.1). Lineage (NCBI taxonomy): Eukaryota > Metazoa > Mollusca > Gastropoda > Planorbidae > Bulinus > Bulinus truncatus. The sequence continues at coordinate 2,016,968 of JAGDYQ010000091.1, read as the reverse complement.
TTTCTTAAAAAATTACATTTGCTGTCATTCGGTAGATGGCAATACTTCTCTAAACTTATAAGACGCATTTGCTATCTGTCTGTCTGTTCCCTTAAAACTCAAGATCCAGACCAAATAACGTGAAATTTGATACTCGCAGAGGCGCAACCGGGCGGGGGCAGGGGGGGGCTTGAGCCACCCCCCCCCCGGCCAAATCATCAATACATAATGTACGTTATAAAGTTACTAAAAAGACTGTCAAACTGTCAAACTGTCAAACTGTCTTTTTTCAATATGTGAGCCCCCCCCCCCAGCATTTTTTGCTGGTTGCGCCACTGGGTACACGTACACAAAATTACATGGGGAATGTTCTTAAACAGGTTTCGTTCCATCTCAATGGGTACTTTAATTGTAATTAATTATTTTGGATATCAAAGACATGAAAATTGGCAAACTTTTACCCCGATTTCAGGTTTTACGAGCTTCTCTCCCACATAGCTAACTTACTATAAATATGATCGGGAACCAAATATCACATTACTTACTACATTATTACATTCCATTCCTTCATCCATAGGAATTGTCATCTTTTGATACAGTCATGCCTAAAAGAGAAAGAAGAGGGAGAGAGGGAGGGAAAGAGGGAGGGAGGGAGAGAGGGAGGGAAAGAGTGAGGGAGGGAGGGAGGGAGAGAGAGAGGGGAAGGGAGGGAGGGAGAGAGGGAGGAAGGGAAAGAGGGAGGGAAAGAGGGAGGGGGAGGGAAAGAGAGAGGAACTGCCAAAAATGTTGTGTATCACATTGCTTTAAGACAAATGTACCCTTTTATTGCAATTTGCATGCAAATAAACCCTTTTTTACGCGTCTTATTTTAAATCTTAATTAAACGTCAAATCACGCTTCTTAAAAAAACTGAAAAGATTATTTTAAACCCGGGCAAAGCCGGGTACTTGCAACTAATTTTAAAATATACCACAACAACTCTCAATAATGTGATTACTGTAAAATGTCAATTAATTATATTTTCTTTCAAATATTAAATTTAAGAAATAAATCAAATGAATTATGAAAATGATACATATAAACTAAAATGAATTACAAAGTTAAAAAGTTAAAATTTTAGGGGGGGCAGACTGGAAATTCAAGGGGGGGCGCCGCCCCCCCTTAATAGTTTTAGGGGGGGCCGCTGCCCCCCCTGCCCCCCCCTGCTCCGCCGCCAGTGGGCCTATGTTATAATGTTAGCACGTGCTGATAAGATCAAAGCAGCAGTACACACGATAGAATGCTACATTGTATGTCTCTATAACTTCAATCGGCAGCGTCTTTAAAAAAAGATCGATTATTGCTCAAGCTTTTTAAGGGTGAAATATGTGTTAAAGTGATCCAGAATCCAGGTGTCTATAAATAGAACAGGGAAGTCCCGATTAAAAAAAAAAAGTCGATTTTATTTTCTGCTGATGTTTATAGTGTTAAAATTGTTTATTCATATTACACAATATGGCTTACTTTCATTGTTCAATCATTAAATATCTTTTTTAGGCCATGTACTTTGTTTAACAGAGGTTTATGACAGTTTTTTGCCTTTTTCTCAAAATCGCATTTTTTTAAAAAAAAGTCTTGTACCTTTTCGACACTTTCACAAAAACTACTTAGATATAAGCTTACAATTTTGCATGCTTATTTTTATATCTATTGTTGACAGTTCTCCAATTTTTTTTGGAAATATTAAATAGAATTATTTTTTCTTACATACCCCCACCACCACCTTTTCCCAAAATGTAACTTTTTTGAGTGTACCGAAATAAAAAAATTCACAGTTTATTTATTTTCCATTTTTTCTAAAAAAAAAAAAAAAATTGGACATTTGTTTGAAACACACTCATTATCATTTGTGCAAAGTTATTTTACGATATCTACAATAGATTAAAAAAATTGGTTCTTTGAAAATATGTCTTAAAATTACGCTTCCCCCCCCCCCCCCCAAAAAGTCACATAATAAATTTTTTATATTTTTTTTTATAATTTTTTTTTATTTCTTTGTTCATTAATTGGTCTGTTGTATGTAGACCCCTCAGCCGCGCCGTAGTACTGCTGATGGCTGTCTTAGAATTGTTATGGCTGGCTAGCCGGCTTAAGCCGTGGCTAAGGAAAATGCCTAGCACCCCTGTTGAAAGCCTGATCCCAACTATCACACTAGGTATCACCGAAATTTTGTATAAGGGAGGTAACTGTCAAAATATTTATGTACTATACTTTTACTAGTCATACAAACAACAATCTTGAAAGAAAGAAATAATACTTTATAATTTATTGTATATAGTAAGTTACTATAAAGATTTATGTTAAAAATAATAAAAAATAATAAAAATTTTAATTAAAATTAGAACCGATTTTAAAAAATATGTAAAAATAGAAAAATGATTTAGATTTCAAGTGTTATTATATTACTTGCAAAAAAAATTGTTCATTACGCTTGCGCACAAAGGCACAATATGCTTAAAATTTTTTAGATGCGATTATCTTAATCGTTTCATTTTGACGAATTAGATTTGCTTTAAATCTTGAGTTGAAGTGAAAAGCTTACCCTTGTGTCATTGATCTCTTGGAAGTTATTGATTCAGATATCTGATGACAAGTTGATTCCATTAGTTAATTGTTCATCATTTGGATACTCGAGGTCTCATTGATTCAAATACATCAAGACTCATTGATTCATTTTCGTCAAGAGTCATTGATTCAAATACATCAAGACCTATTCATTCAAATACATCAAGACCTATTCATTCAAATACATCAAGACTAATTGATTTAGTTCAGGGGTGGGCAAACTACGGCCCTCAAAGTATACTATGCGGCCCTCAAAGTATACTATGCGGCCCGAACGCGTGTACATGTTGCGGTCCTATGTTAATCCTCTTTGTTAAGATTTTTCGCGATTATTTTTTTTTTAATTTGATTCGAATCTAGGGGACATTAAATCAGTTTTATGGCTAAAGAATATTAGTCAGAGATGCTTGACCTATAAGCAGATTATGACCTGAAGGGGAAGTTCAAGTCAGTTTTGGAGTTTTCAGGATGTTTGCCAGCAGCGGCATTCCCACACCTAAAACACTCTGCTGCAGGGTTTTGTCACTATTTGGGTCCATGTAGGCTACATTTATGTTGACTGATTGCAATTTAAATTCGGTCATGCAAATCACAACACGTAAACTAGTTCCCAAGTTCAAGAACATTATCCAAAATTGTGAACAGTTACATACTTCTCATTCATTATAATTGTACTTTGTGGTCAGCTTGTATGTAAATTAAGTTCCTTCGTCTTCATTATTATTATGACAGGTAACAATAAACTTCTGTTGAAATAATTATAAATAGTTAAGTCTTATTACCAAACTAGCAACTGATTTAGTTCTATTTTTAAAATGTAATGTGCATGTGTAATAAATAGAGTGTGATTGTCAAATAAAATGGCAAATACATGGTGTACAAGGACGGGCTGAAAAGCTCCCATATCTTCACACAGCTTTGCAAGTTAACTTACTTTTAATGGACTGTTTTTTCTATAGTTTACAACTTTCGTTACTTTTGTAAAAACGTAGTTAGTTTCTAACTCATATTTTTTCTACGAGAGCTGCTTTGTGGAGCACGCAGTGCGTCCAGAGAACATCGGGTGTTTTCCTTTTAATTAATGCTTGAAGGCCAGTTTTGTGTCCTGACATTGGCATGTATCTGTCGTATCGATGGGCATTGGAAGTTTTGCAGTGCTTACGAAAATTATTCAATAACTATAACTATATAATAACTAAATAATAATAAAAATGATTGATAAAAAACTAATCAAAACTATAACTAAAATGATTTTAATAATTAGAATATCACTGATGTGCAGGCTGAGATAATATAAAATTAAGTGGTGTTGGTAAACTATTCTCAACGATGTGTAGCAGTGGTGTTGTGAAACTGTTGTACAACAGTACAACGTATTACGCAACGCAAAATTTTAGCGGTAATTCCGAATCTCCCACGGCTTAGGAAAGTTTTTGGCAGCTTGGCTTAACATTTTTTGTGGCGGATTACAGCTTACAGGCTTCGTGGCGGCTTACGGCGGCTTAAGACGGCGGCTGTGGAGGGGGGTTGTATGCATGTGCCAAAAATGGCTGGTGTAGCTTAAAAAATAAAAAAAAAAATAGAAAAAAAAAAACTTGCAGAAACCTTGCATCGGTGCATGGATCACTTTAAGTGAACACCTTCTTAATTTAGCTGATAAGTTTTAAAATTTATTGGAAAATAAAAAAAACCGATATTTCAGAAAACCGATCATAGTCAAAAACATGAGCAGCAGCACAGGGTACCACCATGCAGAGCAGTAGCACAGTGTACCACCATGCTGAAAAGTAGCACAGTGTACCACCATGCAGAGCAGTAGCACAGTGTACCACCATGCGGAGCAGTAGCACAGTGTACCACGCTGATTCCCCCCCCCCAGCACCAGGTGACACCAACCATAGTGACGCCACTGCAGGAAGGGGCTGCTGGCAGTTCATGTCTGTTACATACTACACATTATTTTATTTGTAAAACAATAATAATTAAGTATCATTCAGGGGATGTCTTATTAGCAGGGGCATGTGGTTGTTTTTAAATATTGTAATGTATGGTTTTGACAGTGAGAGTTAAGGTTCTTTTTTTTTTATTTTCATAATGTTTGTGTTATTTGTGAACAATGACACAGATATAATAGATATTATGTTGAACATACATACAAGTGTTATCAATAATAACACAATTTTGACCTTGTGTTTACAAGTTTATGTAGAAATTTAAGGTCCTTTTTTTAAAATGTTTGTGTTAATTAATATGTGAGCAATTACGAAAATCTTGTTTTACTTTTAAGTGCAATTTTTATTTGAAAAAATATTTTTTTTTATATTTTATGCTTTTAAGTGTAAAAGAATTATTAAACTTTTGCATATCTAAGACTTAAAATGTCTTCTCTATATTGCACACTATCTTGACATCATTGTATCTGAATTATATGATGACATCTTAAGGAGCTGTTATTTACAAGCTTATGTAGACGTTTCTACATGCGACTGGGTTTTCTTGGGGCAGGGGATACTGACACTAGCATTTTTTCTTGTGGCGGTCCTTAATTAAAACATGATATTGTTTAAGTCTTCTTCTCTTCTTCCTTTGGCTCTACAGCCCATTTAGGGCCCTGGCCTGCCATACTACACTTCTCCACTTTTCCCGATCCATGGTCTTCTTCCTCCACTCTCTCACTCCTATGGCTTTAAGGTCTTTCTCCACTTCCTCCAACCATCTGCTTCTTGGCCTGCCTTTAGGCCTTTTCTCATTAGGTGTTGTCTTATAAATCGTTTTTGGACCTCTGTTGTTTTCCATTCTTTCTATGTGCCCTACCCACCTTAATCTATTCATTTTAATTTCAGCTGTTATATTTGGTTCTTCATACAGTTCATACAGCTCTGAATTGGTTCTACTTCTCCACTCGTTATTGTCCTTTACTGGCCCATATATTTTCCTAAATATTTTCCTTTCCCAAGTGTTTAGCATATTTTCTGCTTGTTTGCTGATGGTCCATGTTTCGCTACCATATGTTACTGCTGGCCGGATCATTGCCTTGTATATGGTTTTTTTCATTTTTCTGGAGATCTGTCTGTTTTTCAGTATTTTATGCAGTGTATAATATATTCTGTTCCCTACTTCTATTCTGTTTTTTATCTCTATCATTATATCGTTTTTCTCACTTATGGTTGATCCCAGGTATTTAAAGTTTTCTACTCTTTCAAATGCTCTATCACTGATTTTGAAAAACATTTTTCTCTTCCTTCTTTTTCATTTCTTTGTAACAGCATATATTGAGTCTTTGTTTCGTTTACTGTTAAACCTGCATTCTGAGCTGCTGTTTCTAATTCTATGTATGCTTTTGCTATATCCTTGCTTTGCTTTCCTATCAATGTTATGTCATCAGCATATGCAAGGTATTGGATGGGTTCTGTAAATATTGTTCCTGTTTTCATAGACTTTGTTTTTTCACTTCTGAGGTAGTGTGTTATAGTTCCTCGCTTATCCAACTGTATGTTTCTTATGACTTTTTCTAGGGTTAAGTTGAAAAGTATGCACGAAAGGGAGTCTCCTTGTCTAAGTCCTTGGTTTACTTTAAATTCTCTTGAGCTTTCCCCTTGGATTTTCACTTTGCTTCTTGAGTTGTTTAATGTCATACGTACTAGTCTAATGAGCTTGTTGGGGATACACAACTCCTGCAATGTTTTGTAAAGATAATTTCTATTGATGCTGTCATATGCCATCTTGAAATCTATGTACAGCTGATGTAGGTTTATATTATGCTCATAACATTTTTCTAGAGTGTTTCGAAGGGAAAAGATGTGGTCTGTGGTTGCTCTGCTAGGCCTGAAACCACATTGATAGTCACCTAATACTGTTTCACTGAAATTCCCTATTCTGCAGGCTATTATTTTTGTTAGTATTTTATAAACAGTGTTGAGAAGTGAGATTCCTCTGTAGTTGTTGCAGTTAAGGATATTGTTTAAGTACAATGCTGTATTTCTGATCAATAGCGTAGTAGAGAGAAAGATGTGTATATCGCATCACTGATGACCTGGGGGCAGAGGCGTAGCGAGGGGGGCAAGGCAACTTGCGCACGGGGCATTTTACCTTTTTAATACCTTTTTAGCGCCCCCCCCCATTCGAAAACCATATAATATTATATGAAAAATATACCATTTGGCGTCCCTCAACCTCGGAGCTCAGGGACATATGTAACCCCCGCCCCCCCCAGCTAGGCCTCTGCCTGGGGGTCCTGGGTTCGATCTCCAAAAGAACTAAGTGATTTTTTTCAAACCATGGTGAAAGTTTCCTCTATGTCTCCCATGGTGCACTATCAGCCATGATGGGGATGAAAGAACACTACAAAAACAGTCCCACTAGTGGGTCATAGTATCTAACAGATGAAAATATCACCCTCACATGGACTTCGCAGAAAAAGTAGAGACATAAATATAGTACTTTATCATGAGATTAAAAGCATATACGGTATCATACAAGTCAAAGCTGTATACTATATATAAAATAAATGAAAAAAAATTAAAGCAAAGAGGACTTTTTAATTCACATGTATTTATATTTTTTATATATTTAATAAAAAGATAACAATACAAGCAATGTAAATTATGAGGTAATTATATTTATTATTGAAGTGTATACATAATGAGAAATGGTAAATTTACTTAGAGATAAAAAAGAAATGTATGTTTCACAAACATTTAGAAAGTATCTGATAAATCTTAGGTACTGGAGAAAAATATAAGTGGGAATCCTTATGTTAATCTCAGACTAAAAGTTGAAAATTTTACTAAGCAAACAGCCAGCAATGATTAAATGGATCCACTGATTCACTCCTTGGTTATTTTTCTTTAAGATTTTGATCAGATTACATTTTTGTTGTTTTTTTAAAATGTAAAATATACGCAAAAAATAATAAGCAGTACAGAAAAAATTTTCATGTTTACATAGTTGGCAATAAAATCCATATTGATTAGTAATTAAAAAACATAAATAAATAAAATATGATATATTTTTCAAGGGCAGATAATATACTTTTCAGTAGAAATTGTAACATTTTCTAAAAAAAAAAGTTTTCTTTGTTTTGAACAATATACGTAATTGTTAGTTCTTCATAAACCAGATTTAGTATCTCACCGACACATTTTATTTGATAATATTTTATCAGAAAACGTTAAAAGTAATAAAACTTTTTTTTTAAACAGTCCAATCAAAAAATTCACAAAATATTGCATTTCTCTTACACTAAACTATATTTTATATCAAATAGTATAGATAAACAAAAAAAAAAGTCAACAGTTATAATGTAAGTGTTTATATTATATTACACTGGGCGTACAATTTTGCAAACTCTCTTCAAATGAAGTTGAATAAATAAAATGTACAATTCTGTTCACTAAAGTGGGTTGATGTAATATTAAAAATTCCAAAAAAAATAATCCCACATTGACTTGGATATGCCAATCAATTAATATTGGTACATGTACAGAAAAAAATAATACTGGTCATTTCATTTTAGTAAAAACTGTTTCTTGAAAAACTTTTACATTGGTTCTCAATAAATGGTTGCCGTAACAACCAGGGACGAGGTGTGATTGTGTCGGATTAATATCATATTTATAGAAAATGCTTTTTTTATGGTACCGTGTTTATTGAATATAGTTAGCATAATCCTTCATAATAAAATAACAACAACCTTAAATATATATATAACTTTCATTTATATATAGATTATATATGTTGTTAGTCTAATAATTTATACAAATATATAGATCTACATTCGTTTGTGCTTTGTATAAAGCATAAAAACGTCAATAAATTTTTCTCTAGCATAAAAACGTCAATAAATTTTTCTCTAAGAGTTATGACCGGCAACACTGTTTATTCTTTAAATCTTTTCCCCTGGTGAGCAATATTTTCTTTTCACAAATCAACTTTATTGTGTGATACTTACATGCTGTTCTAGAAACGTTTAATGTCATTAAGTGATTAACTAAGTATTTGATTCCCTTAGAAATTCAGTTGTAGTAAAAGTCATTCAGCCATGTCTGGTCCTATCTCAGAGATGCACTATGCAGCATGTACTCTTTGTATGTGATTTTTCAAGTCATCACTCCGCTTATACCGCATACCACAAATTGAACACAAATAACGTTGCTCTCCACTGTGAACTAATAGATGCCTTGTCAACTCACATTTTTTAGAAAAGCAATTAGAGCATTCTGAACACTGAAATGGTTTAACTCCTTTATGAGCAGTGCAATGATCCTTCAAACTCTCATATTTGCTAAACATGGCATTGCACAGGCAACATTGAAATTTATCCTCTCCTACATGAGATAATAAATGATTTCTCAAGTCAACTTTTTGAATATAACTTTTATTGCACAGAGTACATTGTAATACTTTTGCAGAAGTATGTATGAACTGATGCTTGTGTAAATATCTTCTCAAAGAAAAACTTTTATTACATATTGAACATTTAAACGGCTTTTCTTGTGTATGAATTAATTGGTGCTTGGCCAATTTTCCTTTATCAGAGAACGTTTTACGACATCCTGTACACTGAAATGATTTTTCTCTGGTATGAATAGACTGGTGCAGGAAGTAATGTTTTTGATTATAAAACCTTTTGGAACAAATTAAACATTTGAATAGTTCTCCTTTATGAATCAATGTTTTCTCTCCAGTATGAATAAATAGATGTCTGGACAATAAGGCTTTAAAGTAAAACCTTTCAAGACACAGTGAGCATTGAAATTTTTTCACTCCGGTATGAATGAGCTGGTGTTGCTTCAGGTTTCCTTTATGAGAAAAACTTTTATCGCATTCTGAACAATGAAATGGTTTTTCCCCAGTATGAAGGAATTGGTGCTCTATCAGTGCACGTCTCTTAGAAAAACATTTATAGCATTCTAAACACTGAAAGGGTTTTTCTCCGGTATGAACAGAACGATGCACGGTCAAGTTTCGATTATTCACAAACCTTTTCCGACAGACTGTGCACTCAAATGGTTTTTCTCCGGTATGAACAAATGTATGCCTGGCCAGGCCACTTTTATCAGCAAATCTTTTAAGACATTTGGAACATTGAAATGGTTTTTCTTCTCCAGTATGAACGAATTGGTGATTGGTCAACCATCTTTTATCAGAAAAACTTTTACTACATTCTGAACATCGAAAAGGTTTTTCTATACTGTGAACTAATTGGTGCCTGTTCAAGCTTCTTTTATTAGAATACTTTTTAGGACAGTATAAACAATGAAATGGTTTTTCTCCAGAATGAACAAATTGATGACTGGTCAAATCTCTTTTATCAGAAAAACTTCTATGACATTCTGAACAGTTGTATTTCTTTTTACTCATTATGAACTCACTGTCTGTAGCAACTTTCTGTGAATTAGAAAAAATTTCATACAAAAGTTAATTTTTTACTATCTAGAACAGGGCCCATCAGCGTATATTATGTGGCCCGTTTGCATGTACAAGTTACGATCCTATGTCAATTTTAATTATCTTTGTTGGGAGTTTTTGCTATAGTTTTTACATTTTATTGCAGCTATTTGATTTGAATCTAGTGATATTAAATTGGTTTTATTACTTCAGAATATTAGTTAGAGCCGCTTGACCTACAAGCAGATTATGACCTGAAGGAGAAGTTCAAGTCAGCTATTTTGTTGGTTTACAGGTAGTTTGCCAGCAGCAGCATTTCCACACCTAAAAATCTTTGCTGCCAAGCTTTTGTCACTATTTAGGGTCCACATATATTTGTGAGCAAGCGTTTTCTTGTATGAAAATAAACAAGTCTAAAAACAAATCGATGTTTTTTTTTGCTTATCTGTACTATTTGATATACAATATGGTTTAGTGTAAAAGAAATGCCAATCACAACCAGTTAACTGTTTCCACAGTTCAAGAACATTCTACGAAATTGTGAATATTTACATTCTCATTAATTGTAATTGTACTCTGTGGTCAGGTTGTAAGTAAATTAAGTTCCTTCATTGTCATAATTATGATGACAGGTAACAATAAACTTTTGTTAAAATAATTATGAATAGTAAAGTCTTGTTACCAAATTAGCAACTGATTAAGTTCATATTTTAAAATGTAATGTGCATGTGTAATAGAGTGTGAATGAGAAATAAAATGACAAATTATTTTTAATTCATATTTTCATACCTTGTAAATTGTAATTAAGTAGATAAAATATATATGCGGCCCGCCGACAATAGACAAGTTTTCAATGTGGCCCTCCGTAGAAAAAGTTTGCCCACCCCTGATCTAGAATAATGAAGTAATCTTTGTGACAACAAAAAAATATAAGGGAAGCATTCTTCTAAGAAGGAATTTTTTCAATTGTACATGAACAGTACATACCAGTTACTTGGAATGGATGTCAACAAGTGGATACTGTGACCTCCCTGAGGAATTAGCACAAGTCAGATAACTGAGAATCTGTTATATGGCCTCTGTAGCAACTTTCTGTGAATAAGAAAAAAATTCATACAAAAGTCAATTTTTTACTATCTAAAATAATTAAATAAATAATTTAATATACGAGAAGTATTTTTCTAAGAAGCAATTTTTTTCACTTGTACATAAACAGTACATACCAGTTGCTTGGGGGCGGAAGTCAATAAGCAGATCCAGTGACCATACTGGGGATTTAACCCTTGTCAGATCACAGAGAGTCTGTTGCCTGGCCACTGTTTTAACAAAAAACCTGACCAAAAAAAAAAAAGGAAAAAATATACCAAATTTGGCAAATAAATAAAAAAAAAAAAACCAGAAAAAAAGAAAAAAAAACCCTAATAAGTTAAATAAATGTGTTTTAATGGATTAGATGGGGCAGGAGATAATTATTATTATAGAGCTCCAGCAATGAGTCCGGCATATCTTTCTGCCACATTAGGTGAAATATGGCTGAGAATGTAATTATTCATTTCAGGAATAAACCAGACAAAGACAAGTTTCTTATTTCTAACTCAATCATTTCAGGAATAAATCAGATTAAGTTTGTTGTTTCCAACTCAATCATTTCTGGAATAAATTAGTTTTTAAGTTTGTTATTTGTGACCAATATTTAACAGTATATCTTAAAGATAAAATAAGTTTTGAGCTTGTAAAAAGATATACATTTTTTAAATTTTTGAAACACCTTCAAAAGTCTTGTTTTCTGATGCCATTATCAATCACTATTGATTAAATACATTTTTTACCGCCTGACTCAGAAGAATCTGAATGTCCAAGCAGTGAATTCCAATTTAGAAAGTAAAATATAAATTGCAAAAACGTATTACAAAAACTGCTTTTTACAAATGCTCAAAAATTATTATAATATGAAGCAACCAATCTATTTAGTTTATATTTTTTTTAAATAAAGGGTCTGTGTCAAATGGGGCAATTAAATATTTAAAATTCAAAGCAAAGTTAGAAGAGTAATCTAATTATCATTGTTAACAACGTCATAGTTGAATGATTTAATTGTAATTCTGTGATACAAGTAAAATTGATATAAATTGCCATCTTTAAACAGTAGTTCAGTCATGATTGTGTTCAAATCTCTAAACTTTTTTATTTATCATTATTTTTTTAATTTAATTATTTTTATTTAAATACAGTATTTTATTTCAGTATCTCTGTATTTTGTTTATATAAAAATAATATACTGTAGCCCTTTGAGAAAACTGATTAGGGGACATTACTGGACATGGAAGATGTAAAAAATGTATTTAACTGATATCGAGACATACAAGTCACAATACAATACACATTCAGGAATTCAGGAAAGAATTTTTTTTTGTATTACACATAAATTACCCATAAAAAACACTCAATTTTTTTTTGACTGCTTTAAATCAATAGTAAGACATGATTTTTGTGTCTCAAAAATGGCGTTTGGTCAAGTTTGCCAAGGAAAACACTTAAAAGGACAATATTAACTCAAAACTATCCTAAAAACTTTGGCCATAAGTAACGACAATTTTAGCTAAATTAAATGGGCCCCTCTCTGGTAGATTTATCTTTTTTAACAATGAGGCTAATTAAACCAGTATCTAATTTTAGTGCAACAACATCAGCACATAATCACCCAAAGGCTTGAACAACTATTTGAATTAATATCAAATCATTGACTTGAGTAATTTGCAAGTATTACCAGATGATGCCTAATAATCCTGACCTATTTCAAGAATGAATCAATTTCAACAGAGCCACTAACCCCCCCCCCCCCCCCCCATGGCATTTGGTCTAGTTATAGAACCCCTGAAATTGGCAGTACTTACGAAAAATATATGGGAAAAAATATGACAGCCTTGGGACAGTAATTATTAGTTACTATTTTGTTAACCCCTTAGAATGACAAAAATATGGGTTCATAAATATGACAGGATTGAAAAATTACCAGCTTGCAAAACAATAGCATTTAATTATTATTTTCTCAGCTCATGTTTTTATAATTCATTTCTCTTATTATAGTGTTTAATATATTTCTGTTGCAATAAATACAATTCTTCTTATAAATATGATATTTTTTCACTAATTTTTTTTTAAATAGGGCAGGGAGAAAAAGTATTAAACTCTCCCCTTTAAATTAAGCTTACCAATTTTCTGGTTGCTATTTAAGGACTTTGGAAGGGGGTGGGGTGAGGGCATTAGAGAATACAAACTGTCTATATTTTGATAATAATTCTTGAAATTTTGTATGCATTACCGGGCCTTATGCCTTATATTATAATATTCTAAGAAGCAATTTTTTCTTTATTAATTGGTCCCGTAACAAGTGCCTTACCCAGATAGCTCATTTCCAACATCAGTACCATAACTTCAAAAATAACATTACCTCCATGTAAAACGTGACACAAATTAAAAATCAGTGGAAAAAAACAACACTATGCACTTTAGGGTAATCTCGTATTATAGCATAATTAATTATTACGAGCGTATTATTAATAAAAATCGAATTATAGCATAGATATAATATAAGGCATCTGTGTTTACTTCTACAAGAAATTCTTTAGACGCTTTTCCGAAATCCTAATTTTTTACTTGCTTAAAATACTAAAAACTAAGATTGCGCCAGCGGCGAAACAATAGACGAGAGTGAGTATCATCGAGGGCATAGACTTAATGAATATATGTTTGAGAGCCAAACAGATATAAATGTTGAACACAACGGGTCCTTTCATGCTGGGGGGCATCACTCGTTTGTTAGAGAGAATGGCGCCGGGTCAAAAAGAATATAATAATACTACGAACAAAGAAATATGGCAAACTAAGTTAATTTACTGATGATTAATTTCCAGTCTTGAGAGTAAGATTCAGTACATTTTGAGTTTCTAGCATTGTATTAGGGTCAAGTAACCGATATGAGGGATAGGGGTTATTGCCGATTGTTTACAATGTAAGCAATGATAAAGAAGGTAGAAAGTGTCTAAACCAATCAAAAAATATATTTAAAAAAAATTACATAATAAGAGAATGAATATTAAGACCTCATTCAATGGAAAAAAAAACATTAACTTATTGTACCAGGGGTGGCCGAATGCTACACTTCAATGAGTTTTGTGCAATAGATTTTAAAATTTAAATCGTTTAAAATTTAAGTCAGTGTGCAACCTGACCCACATTTCACCCTTGTAAAGCTTGAAATAATCATTTTTGTTAATTTTTTATTATTATATTATTTTTTATTTTTTAAAAATAAAAAAAGATTTATTTCATAAAAAGGTAAGTTTTAAAAAGTAGTTTTATAGTGTCTTGTTAGTATTGTAACTACTAACTACCTAAAATAGCAATGATGTTCACTTAATTTTTATAAATTGTCAATGGTGTACCTCTATTTACAGTATTTCTCACTCTATAACAACCTGGGGTGACTTCTGCCCCCGCCCCCCCCCCACTATTCCCAAAGTGAGCTTAACGTTAAAAAAAAATACCCTGCCCAGTCCTGATTTGAGAATACCCTTTAACTTTAGAAAGTCTAAAGGAAACTTGCTGGGTAATCAACACTTTAGGTTTACTCAAGGGAGAAATAAAGCCTAGACTTGTACTTAAATGGGCTGGGGGGGGGGAGAGGTTATAATAAAATATCAATTCATACCACAGAGACATGCCATTTAATTAACGGCTGTTGTGATGGCTTGCTCCTGCACAGTACTTGGTCACATATTTATATATAACATAGTTTCTGTCACAGTACTTGGTCACATATTTATATATAACATAGTTGGATGTCTGCTACATACTGTCACAGTGGGGAGGTTGGAATAAGTTATGTAGGAAGGGGGTGTTTGTAGTTGAATGTCTGCTACATACTGCCACAGTTGGGAGGTTGGTATAAGTTATGTAGGAAGGGGGTGTTTGTAGTTGAATGTCTGCTACATACTGTCACAGTGGGGAGGTTGGTATAAGTTATGTAGGAAGGGGGTGTTTGTAGTTGATGTCTGTTACTTGCTACACATTATTTAATAATTAGGTATTATTAGGAGGGGCATGTGGTTTTTTGAATTTTGTTATGTATGGTTTTAACAGTGAGAGTTAAGGTTCTTTTTTATTTTCATAATGTTTGTGTTATTTGTGAACAATGACACAGATCGAGATATTATGTAGACTATAGGTATAAGTAAGTGTTATCAACAATAACAGAATTTTGTCCTTGTGTTTATGTAGAAATATGAGGGTTATTCTTTTCATAATGTTGTTATTTATGAACAATGACACAGAAGCTGGTATTATGTAGAATGTATTATAGTGTTATTCATAATAGCATCATTTTGACCTTGTGTTTACAAGTTTGTGTAGAAATTTGAGGTCCATTTTTTAAATGTTTGTGTTAATATGTGAGCAATTAAAAAAAAAATCTTGTTTTACTTTTTAGTGCATTTTTATTTTTAAAAAGATTTTTTTTTTATATATTTTTATTATTTTGTGCTTTTAAGCGTAAAAGAATTAAACTTATGCATATCTGCATAAGGCTTAAAAAAAAAAATAGCTTCCCTTTATTGTACACTTCCTTGACATCATGGTATCTGAATTATATAATGACATCCTAAGGACCTGTTATTTACAAGCTTATGTAGACATTTCTACATGCGACTGGGTTTCTTGGGGCAGGGATACTGACACTAGCATTTTTTCTTGTGGCGGTCCTTAATTAAAACATAATATTTTTTTGCTGTGTAATAGCGTAGTAGAGAGATGGATGTGTATATCACTCGACTGGATTCATTCTCCAATAGAACTAAGGGTTTTTTTTTTTTTCCCACACCGTGGTGAAAGTTTTGCTGTATCTCCCATGGTGCCTCCAAGGCGCATTGCACTATAAGTTATGGTGGGGGATGAAAAGAAGGACACTACAAAAACAGTCCCACTAGTAGTTCATGGTATCTAACAGATGAAAATATCATCCTTACATGGACTTCACAGAAAATATCATCCTTACATGGACTTCACAGAAAAAAGTAGAGACATAAATATAGTACTTTATCATGAGATTAAAAGCATATATGGTGTATCATACAAATCAAAGCTAAATACTATATATAAAATAAATGAGAAAAATAAAGCAAAAAGGGCTTTTATAGTCTTTATATATTTAATATAAAGATAATAATACTAGCAATGTAAATTATATGGTAATAATATTGATTATTGAAGTGTATACATAATGAGAAATGGTAAATTTACTTAGAGATCAAAAACAAATGTATGTTTCACAAACATTTAGAAAGTATCTGGTAAATCTCAGGTACTGGAGGAAAATATAAGTGGGAATCCTTATGTTAATCTCAGACTAAAAGTTGAAAATTTCACTAAGCAAACAGCCAGCAATGATTAAATGAAGATTGAGATTTGGACCAGATTACAAGAAAATTTTTCATGTTTACACAATTGGCAATAAAATCAAAATTAATTAGTAATTAAGAAACATCCTTAAATACATAATCATCTAACCCGTGTGTCTCCCTCAGGTAGTTTTCATATCGTGCGGTGTATGCATTGTATTTCATACATTTCTTTGTTATTTCTGTTCATATCATATTCTGTTCATGGCAATAAATGCCACATGTTATTTTCAATTGCAGTATACATATTTCGTATATTTCTTTCTTATTCCTTCTATCGGATTTCGTTCAGCCAGCTTCAGCAGGCTTTTCCACTAGTAACTAAATACAATATGATATACATGTATTTTTCAAGGGCAGATAATATAATTTTCAGTAGAGATTTTTTTTACATTTCCCTAAAAAAAAAAGTTTTCTTTGTATTGAACAATATATGGAATTCTCACTTTTTCATTAACCAAATTTAGTACTTCACAAATGCATTTTATTTGATAACATTTTATTTGATAACATTTTATCAGAAAACATTAAAGTAATAATACTTTTATTTTTTTTAAATATTCCAATACAAAATTCATAAAATATTGAATTTCTTTTACAATTAACTATATTGTGTATAATATAGTAAAGATAAAAAAAAATGTATACCTTGTAATTAAGGTTTTTATATTATATTAAATTGGGTATAAAATTTTGTTAATTCTCTTCTTGTGAAGTAGAATAAATAAATGTACAACTCTGTTCACTACAGTGGATGGAGCCTAACAAACTTTTGATGTAATATTAAAAATTCCAAAACAAATAATCCCACAGTGACTTGAATATGCCAATCAATTAATATTGGTACATGCACAGAAAAAAAAAATACTGGTCATTTCATTGTAGTAAAAACCGTTTCTTGAAATCTTTTACACTGGCTCTCAATACATGTATATGCTTGTCTCATTGGTAACATCTGTTTATTCTTTAAATATTTTTCCCTGGTGAGCAATATTTTCTTTTCACAAATCAACTTTATTGTGTGATACTTGCATGCTGTTCTAGAAACATTTAATGTCATTAAGTGATTATCTAAGTATTTGATCCTCTTAGAAATTCAGTTTTTAGTAAAAGTCATTCAGCCGTGTCTGGTCCTGTCTCAGAGGTGCACTATACAGCATGTACTCTTTGTATGTGATTTTTCAAGTCATCACTCCGCTTATACCGCATACCACAAGTTGAACACAAATAGCGTTGCTCTCCACTGTGAACTAATAGATGCCTTGTCAACACACCTTTTTTAGAAAAGCAATTAGAGCATTCTGAACACTGAAATGGTTTAACTCCTTTATGAGCAGTGCAATGATCCTTCAAACTCTCATATTTGCTAAACATGGCATTGCACAGGCAACATTGAAATTTATCCTCTCCTACATGAGATAATAAATGATTTCTCAAGGCAACTTTTTGAATATAACTTTTATTACACAGAGTACATTGTAATACTTTTGCAGAAGAATGTATTAATTGATGCTTGTTTAAATATCCTCTCAAAGAAAAACTTTTATTACATATTGAACATTTAAACGGCTTTTCTTGTGTATGAATTAATTGGTGCTTGGCCAATTTTCCTTTATCAGAGAACGTTTTACGACATCCTGTACACTGAAAAGATTTTTCTCTGGTATGAATAGACTGATGCAGGAAGTAATATTTTTGATTATAAAACCTTTTTGAACAAAATAAACATTTTAATGGGTTTTCTCCTTTATGAATCAATAGGTGGCATGTCAGACCCTTTTTATTTGAGAATAGTTTATGACAAAACGAACATTTAAACGGTTTCTCTCCAGTATGAATAAATAGGTGCCTGGACAAAAAGGCTTTATTGTAAAAACTTTCATGACACAGTGAGCATTGAAATTTTTTCTCTCCGGTGTGAGTTAACTGATGTTGACTTAGATTCACTTTCTGATAATAGCTTTTAAAGCACTCTGAACATTTAAATGGTTTTTCTCCGGCATGATAAGTTTGATGCTGGGTCAAGCTTGTTTTGTCAAAAAAACTTTTAAGGCACACTAAACAATGAAATGATTTTTCTCCAGTATGAATAATTTGATGCTTGGATAAAGTTCTTTTGTCAGAAAATCTTTTATGACATGATAAACACTGAAACGGTTTTTCTCCTCCAGTATGAACAAATCTGTGGCTTATCAAGCTTCTTTTATCGTAAAAACATTTAGGACATTCTGCGCATTGAAATGGTTTTTCTCCCGTATGAACAATTTGGTGCCTGGTTAAATTTCTTTTATCAGAAAACCTTTTATGGCATAATAAACACTGAAATGGTTTTTCTCCAGTATGAACAAACTGATGCTGTTGCAAGGTTCTCTTATCAGAAAAACTTTTCGGACATTCTAAACATTGAAATGGTTTTTGACCTGTATGATTAAACTGGTGACACATCAAGCCTCTTTTATCAGAAAAACTTTTAGGACATTCTGGGCAATGAAATGGTTTATCTTTAGTATGAACAACCTGGTGTCTTGTCAAACTTTTTTTATTAGAAAACCACTTAAGACATTTAAAACACTGAAATGGTTTTTCTCCACTGCTAACAAATTTGTGAGTGGTAAAGCTTTTTTTATCAGGGAAACTTGCATGGACTTCTGGAGAGTTGTATGGTTTGATTCTATTCATAGTGAAAATATTTGATAGCGGCCTAATAAATATCAAAAACTCTTTATGACCTTCTGGACAGTGATATAGTTTGATCTTATTCATCAAGAAAATATCTGATAGCGACCAACATTTAAAATTATTTTTTTTGCCTCATTTTAATATTCTTACACAGGAATTTTTTTTTTTAATAAACATCTTACCATTTTTATGGTAGTACATTAGTTGAAATCTGCTGGAGAATGTTATCTTTCAATAAATATACTAAAACATTGATTTCAATCATCCTAGACTGGCATGAAGTCCAATGTGAAAAAATAATTATTGTTTAATCCTGGTGAATCACAAGACCAATAGAGATCCTCTATTGAGAGAATATTCTTGTATTAAGCCGACCACAATATTCCTTTGACTTGACTGTAAGTTGTTTCATTGTCCTCTGTCATATACCAGGTGAAAACTGGTCGCAATCTGCGTCTATCCGTTTCATTGTGAAATTACTGTGATAGATGATAACATTGTTTTTCTTGAAACTGATTTCTGAGACTGAAAAATGCACTTTGCTGCCTGCAGAAAATTTCTGTGAATAAAAAAAAAATATTCTATAATCAATTTTACGGTGTAAAATAATGAATTGATAGGCATGCCCCGCAGTTAGACGAGACAGTCAAGGGTTTATTCTATATAAATACATCATCACCTGTCTTCAACAAACGTCTTATAAAAAGCCTATGTTGAAAGCTGGCTGAGAATGTAATTACTTCTGTTCATTTCAGGAATAAACCAAATTAAGTCAAGTCTGTTATTTATTACCATCTCTGTACTTTTACATCATGACCTGATTGAATGGGGGTGACATTTCTTAAACATGTTACATTATATTTTGCAAAAACTCAATTTATAATTTATACAAATTTTAAAAAATCTATTCTGAATTTCCAATGAAACAAAAAGAGGTGCAAGTGATAAAAAGGTAGACAAAAAAAAATATATGCACAAGCACCACAAGTAACAGATTGTAATCCCTGGAAGAGTTAGGAGGATGATGAGCCAGTGCTTAACTGTTTTAGTTGCAGAATACTTTTTATCTTTACAAGAAAATAATGAAATTTAAATCATCAAAAATAAAAATCAACGTAATGATTTAATGTAGTTAGAATTTTATCCTATGGGGCCATTCCCTTACTCAGAAACTCCCTGAGTGTGACAAAATATGGCAGGGAGGAGGACAGGGTTTCTTTTACGTCACAATGTCATACAAAATTCTGAGCCGAGAAATAAAAGCAGCTGCATGACCTTGACAATAAAAATAATTTCTTTATTCCAGTTTAAATGTCCACATAGCCACAGTAAATAACTCCTCAGAAATAATACAAACATGGCAGCCCATATTATTATTTTTTTCCTTTTAATAGTATCTTATGGAAATACCAATGATAAATCATGAACCATGGACATGAATTGAGTTTCTCATTATAAACCAGTTCATACAATAAACATCCTTTACAGTACTGATATACATAATTACAATTCTATTTCTCTATAAGTTACAAAACTGAGAGTTTTGTCAGTCAGCTAAGCAAAAAAAGGGGGGGGGGGGGGGGAATCTTATCATAAAAATTATGATGCTCTTATTCACTACTTTTCATGCAGTTTTTCTTTGCAGTCCCAAAAATAACCAAACCGTTGCCTTAGTCAGTTGAAAAGTGCACAATTTTGAGACCCACTGTATTATGGTTAAAATTGAGCTCAGAGTCTAGTAAACAGTGTCAAATGATCTGTCAAATCCAATAGTGAATTTATAAATTAAGGTTAATAAATGAGAAAATAAGTTTTAACTTGTTTAATCTACTTGGTACCTTAAAATGCCATCCTGTAAAGTAAACCTAAATGCTGAGCTGTACAAGTCTTTAAAACTTGCGCACCCTAATAAAAATAGTGTTGCAACACACA
Source organism: Bulinus truncatus (assembly GCA_021962125.1). Lineage (NCBI taxonomy): Eukaryota > Metazoa > Mollusca > Gastropoda > Planorbidae > Bulinus > Bulinus truncatus. Next base: position 1,995,930 of record JAGDYQ010000091.1, on the reverse strand, counting down.
ATCTTATGCAACTAAGTACTGGGCTACAATTAAGAGTGCAACAAATGTTGCAAGCCTCTACAAGCAGAAAAATGACTGAACTCTGTAATGTTCCTCCAAAACCCAACACCAGACTATTGACATTTTGGGCAAAAGTTAGCTTATAAAATTGTATAATTCATTGTGCATTAAATTCATACTTGTTTTGTTCATTAATACATTTTATTATAAATAGCTTTTTTTCTTAAAAGTATCACTCTTCAAGTAATGAAGTTAAAATAGAAATTACGCCATGCCTGTTATAATTTTGTCATTTCAGGTGTTGCCACAAAAGTTTTTAAAAGTTGTCTCAGTCCATCTATTGGTCTCGAGCAAGATGAAGGTATTAATGGTTAGCAGCCAGAGAAGCAGACTGATATGAAAAACGAAGGTGTTTAATCTCAAAATATCTCCTCTGCGGTTCAAGCAGCTGTCATCACACCATGAAAAGACATTTGCAATTGTAAAGTCTGAAACAGCAAATGTGGTGTGGATGAAACATTAATACACTCAAGTATGAATAAATGAAATTGATTGAGGGTTCAGAAATTAGTTCGTTTAAATAACAGAGGATAAATTTTTAAGATTAAATGGATTATGAGACAAAATAATTAAAGTCCTAACAAGGGGCCCATCAAGGACCCAGGTTACTGTCTAGTTTGCCAGGTTATAAAAATGGCTTTCACTAAATCGCCTAAATGATGATATTTTTACTATAAATAAATTTTAAAAATGAATATAAAACATTTATATTTCATGAAAATAAAAGGGGTCCATTTTTTTCAGATAATTCCCAAATCAGTAATTTCCTAAAGTTACTTCCCCTTCTGCCTTCTTCTAGCCCATGTTTCAATAATAGTGCCCACCATGTACATTTTTGAACCAGAATTATTTTTTTATGAGCCTTAAATTATCTCAATGAAACTTAGCATGTAAATTATTGTAAATAGACAAGTGGTATTCTGAAATTCGTATGAAATTGTATCATTCCTTAAGGCAAAGGAATAGTTTGTTACTATTAATCACATATACTTTTGGAACATATTTTTAACAAGCAAATTTTTTAATGAAAACTTATAAAAAATGTGCAACAATCAATTTCAATATTGTACACAGCATAAATGTCACAACATCTTATAATTATCCTTCAAAAATTTACAAATTAAGCATCCAAAGTATGCTACCCTCAAACATTTTTTTTTAGAAAACATGGTCACAGAATGTCAGAAAAAAAAAAACGACTGTCACTTTTCACATTCCTAACCCCAAACCTATTATTATATACTGTCTATGCATTATTCATGCCCTTGAATCCCCCCACCTTCACGTTTGGTTTAGTTGTGAGAGTGGAAATAATATTCTTCTACTTCTGCACATTATTGTGAATACCTTGCAGAACGTGACATGCCATTAAAGGCTTACAGCAAATTTTCAGTCCACTGATCAAATCATTATTCAGTAGACCAGGGACGAATGTTACTGGTCATAAATCTTAGAGAAAAATGTATTTGATGTTTTATGCTATATAGAAAGCACAAACGAACATACAGTTTACATACTACAAAGATTATATATTTGTATAAATTATTTGACTAACAACATATACGTATAATATATGCAAATGACAGTTATATACATATATATTTAAACTTCGCAGTGGCTACGGTTCGGTCCGACCGAACCCGTATTTTTTTTATTTTAGGTATCAGCCATAGATAATATTGCTCCACACCCTAACCCTATCCCTAACCCTATCTTTAACCCTAACCCTAATCCTGAAAAAAAAAATGTATATATGCCATGTTCCTTATACCCTAATATTATGGTTTTGGCTGGTGCCGGAGCCACTGCGTTTAAACTTTTAGTCATTTTATTATGAAAGATTATGCTAACTATATTCAATAAACACAGTACCATTATATAGCATGACCGGCAACACCCAAGTTTCGTCCCCACCGTAGCCAGAGCTCAGTAGGCCTATCTAGACAAATTTTATATGCACTATCCGATGCCGATGGTGACTATCGCATGAGTAGCATGACATCTAGATCATATCATTTAAATTACATTATACTCTGTTAATTAATTAATATATCGTTATAATCATATCATGCAACACTTAACTTTGATAAAAATAATTTCAATCCATCGTAAAATTTATATGCAAAAATGTATTATAAATACCCAAAAAATAAACACTTGTTTTCGTTTCCGCTGGATGAGGGTCTGTTAGCACCATAACACTGGCCTATATATTTACCCAGAAAATTATTTATTAAACTCATTTAATTTTTAGCATTTTATATTTATTATTTTTTAAATCTTATTTTAGGAACATAAATTATTTCCGAATCATAGTATTAAGGAATACATAAATAATAGTAATGTTATGCATTTAACCAGTGCTTTTTTTTTTTTTGTAAAGAAAAAAAAATAGGTGCCGGTACTCAGTGATAGATTGCCTAACTTTTAACTACAAGTTCGCACCTCGATGCAAGCTAAATCACATCTGCAAATGTACTAAATGTCTAAAACAAGAAAAGTAATAATTTTGCCCAACTTTGAAATAGGTGCCGGCACGCCGTACCGGTGCGTACAAAAAAGCACACACACACACACACAAACACACGCACACACACGCACGCACACACACACGCACGCACGCACGCACACACACACACACACACACACATATATATATATATATATATATATATATATATATATATATAAATGATACTAAGAGCATAATTGTATTAAATAAAGTTGATTGTAATTTTATGCAATACAGTCATCTTGTGCAATACAGTCATGCTGTGCACTACAGTCATGTTGTGCAATAGTCATGTTGTGCAATCAGCCCCGCAGCGTGAAAATTCTACAGGAGGGGCCAGGCATTCTATAGCAAGGGCCAGGCAATAGCAGGGGGGGGGGCTTGTAATACATTTTACTAAGTAGAACAAATAAGCGGGGGGGGGTAGACAAAACGCGGGGGGGGGCTCCCCCGTGCCCCCCCCGCAAGCTACAGGCCTGTGTGCAATGCAGTAGTGTTGTGCAATTCGATGATATGCCAAAAGTTGAAAACTAATAAATAAATGAGACTGGTATTATTATGAACTCAATACAGATTAAAAAAAAAAAGTTGTGTAAGGCCTTAACGCCCTCTCCTCCCCCACCTCTAGATAGAATGTCACCAGATGACCACACACCACACCCACCCACTGTATATGTAATACTGCCCGGTGGGCAGAATTATAAAGTAAGAAGGTCAAGGTTAGGCAAGGTGTTGGAAATTTGCAGAGAATATCGTAGTGATTATTTTGGAACTTGGATTGTCTGTATGATATATTTGGGAGTTATGAGGTTACTTTGAATATAGGAACGTATGCATGCCCCGCTTTACAAAGTCAAAGGGGCTCACTGCCCTCAACATCAAGATGGTTCATAAAATGTGCTCGTAATACAATTTTTTTTTATTGTGTAGGAAAATAAAAGCCTTCCAACTTTTACGTAGTTATAACTTTTATTTTCCCAAAGAGCTCTATCTTTTTTTAAAGTATATCATCACAGATGCATATAGTCTCAGTTTTTTTGTTGTTGTAATTTCGCATTATTTCTATAGATCCATTTTTTCTGCCGTCCATCGTAAGAAGCATTTCCGGTTTCAGATGAACGCTTGATTTGATTTCTTCATTGTCAGTTCATGGATAATGTTCACGTACCTTGTGTAAAGTTAGACAAATATAAAAGGTTATTTTTATAGGACTAAGAGAATAACGATTCGTAGGTATGAATTTGATTCCATATAATATTTATTATTTAAAAAGTTAATGTATTTAGATTGTGAGTAATTAAATGTCCGGTAGTCAGGGTTAGTCTAGTCCAAGTGACCAGACGCTGTATTATTATGTCAATTATGACTTCTTCAAAAGTTGATCAATGATATATCTTATTTCATATGTATTCAACATGATTAGAACAAATGTAAAGACGAATAATTATAATATTACGTAATATCAAGTGGGTATTACTGGTGAAAGTATTTTTTTTAATTTTTGACGGTAGAATACTTTTCAAAATCAAAGATACTTATGAGATGTGACATTTGTAGTTTAATAGTGAAAACAGTTTCTTAAATAATTTTTTGTTGTTTTCGTAAAAAAATTGCTTGTGAAAAATTCAGCAACCACTACCAAATTATTCTATAAGTTAGTATGACTAAAGCAATGAAATTATTTCTTAAGTGTATAAAATAATCATTTATCTGTTTCAAACAGTGTTTACCTTGAAAGTTTCATTGGATATTTTACGGTTTAGACCAAAAAGTTTTTGGTTAAAAAACATATATGATGAATGCCATTATAATATTGGTTAGAAGAAGGGGGGGGAGGTTAACTACTGGGAGATTTTTAATGCAAATGTTACTCGACCAGCAAACTGGAATAATAATTTTTTTTTCGCCGACCAGCAATAGATGTGCGCATCCGCAACTAGATGGACTTGGACTGCATATTATTGCATATTTTTTGTTTTTGGGGCTAGGGTTAGGCTTAGGAATAGGGTTAGGCGCAATATCTATAGCTGGATCCCGGAAAAAAATAATACGGAGTCCATCTAGTCGTGCATGCACAATATCTATAGACAGATCCCTAAAAAAAGTCTCGCGTGCGCACATGTATGCTGGTCTGCAAAAAAAAAATTGTTCCAGTTTGCTGGTCGGGTAACAACTGCGCATTTTTAATATGGGACTTTTTACGAAAATTAACTGAAGTTTCAACACTTTTATTTCCATGAAAGATAATATTTTTATATTCATCTCTTTTATTTATTAAGTACTTAATCTAAAAAAAAAAGAATTTAAAGCCTTGTACACAACAATAATTGTACATACATGAATGATACTTTTTTTTTTTTAAATTTAACAGATTAGAAAAGCTAGTTAGTTCTTTCACACTGTCAGGCTAGTCAGCTAGGGGCATTCACTCTTCACTTATTTTGTAAAGTGCGCACTTCCCCCCCACCCACCACAGCATTAAGGTTTTCTTTGCATTCCCTGTTTCACTTAGCCAAACTTCAGCACCCTCTTCCACCCCCTCAGATGTTACATGATAAGTGAAGCTCCCTAGCCAAGAGCTCGGGTTTAAAGTCAGACAGACAATTCTTGATGATATTTTGAGCCTGTCAGGTTAGCATAAAAAGATGATGCATACAGTTTAATGTACATAGTATATTCACATGAGATTAGACAATAAACGTACACAGTAACATTGGCTAGAAGATTAAATACTGACTATTAAACCTATTTATTTATTTATCTGTCTATACTCAACACCAATCTCAAGTTTTTTTTTTAGCATCTTGGTAATATTAAGTCTTTGGGGAGAGGGGGAATCTATCAAACTTGGTATGCAGATGGCAACCAAAAATAGTCTTGTAAAGTACTGTAATACAAGTTGAAAACTTGACATGGCTCAGTGATGAACTTGAGTTACATAACCAGATTAAGCAAGGAATAGTCTGTCTGGAAGGGGGTGAGATGAAAGTGTTCACTTGGTAAAAAGAGTGGGATGGTATAGGTTGGAGTAAATTCTACAAGTGGACATCATAATTTATTTATCTTCATATCAGCGATACATATTAATGCAGGGATATATTAAATGTATGAACTAGAGAGAAGTGTTTTGGATATGCATAAAGTAGTGGAAAGAGATACAAATTATATTGAAAGTTGTTCATAAGTTTTACTCTGAATTTTATATTCTTCGATCACTCTGATAATTAGGACATACTAGTGGTTGTGCATTTATTTAGCTGACAACAGCCAAATTGAGCTACACTCAAAAGCTAACAGTTTTTCTTCTTTGTCTTTTGTAACAGATTTGAATAACTTAATCTTCTGTCACTTTTATAAGAATGACCTGATCCTAAAGTGTTTTATATCTTTTGAAAGCTCTTGTTGTGCTCTTTCAAATGATGTATAATACATGGAGATTACATGACTTTGGAATTTTCATGTCACATACCAAATCCAACGCTTCGCCTGTTTAGGGCCTAGCTAGCTAAGTTAGGCATTTCTTACCAATCAGCATTTCATATACCTGTATGTTTTAAATTTAAAACCAGTATTAGATAAATTAGGAACCAAATTTCAAGCTATAAATCATTGATTGTGTCAAAGTTAGTCTTCTGCATATATGTTGCCTTTTATAACATACCGGTATCATTTTGAAATGCTTTTCTGATGCATTCCACACTGATGTTGTTAATACGACACGGTTTTAGTTTACTAAATTTTAGCTGCTTACCCCTTAATAGGTATGTGACAAGAACATTTCATAAAAATATATGTAATTTTTTTAAGCATCATTGGAAAGCTTTAAAAAAAAGCTTTCCATTGATAAAAACTTCTATGCAATTGGTCAATAATGAAAAAAAGGTTAATCTAATTTATAAGAATGATTTTTGTTACATGAGACAAAGAAGGAAAACGGTGGCAAAATACTTTCATCACTTACACTGTTACAACTTTTTTAAAATATTTTTAAAAGAATGCTATATATTTGGTATCAATAGAAACTATAAAAAAAGGGGGAGGAGCAAGAAATTGATAATACCAATTTTATTAGAATGATTAATAAAACATTAAGACTTTGGAGACTTTGTTGTGTATTTAGGCCTATTGCGATTTATATGGAAATCATTTGCAGGTGAAGTGTGTACTTCATTAGAATAGTTTATTGTGAAAAAGCATATATATGACTAATTATTTATTTCTGACTTTGTGGCAATATGTCTTTAAATATACATTTTATTGATTTAGTTGGCTACACTGGTTCAATTCCAGTCCCAGGCTGGTGAAAAATGTTTGTGAAATTTTAAGGAATGGACAATTTTGCTTGGTGGTCCTTAGCCAATTGGATTGATATTTTTTCCTGTGATACAAATATAATGATTGATGCTTTGTGTTGTTTTGTTGCTATTGTTTTGTCTTTTTCCTGTGATACAAATATAATGATTGATGCTTTGTGTTGTTTTGTTGCTATTGTTTTGTCTTTTTCCTGTGATACAAATATAATGATTGATGCTTTGTGTTGTTTTGTTGCTATTGTTTTGTCTTTTTACACTCCGAAGTTCTATAGTTATATTTTCTTTTTTTCTCTAGCAAATTTCTCGATAATCAAATTTAATTATTTCCAAGCCTGAATGGGGATGACACAGCAATAGAAACTTTGAAGCCCAAGATGTAAAATAAAAGGTTTGAATTTTTTTTTTTTGGTCAACTTAATAAGTTAGGTCTGTGTCTTTTCTCTTTAATCATTTGACATGATTTAACCTATTTTTACAAAACATAAAAAGAAAAAAAAGTATCAGTATGTTCAATAAAAAATACAACTACAAGTATATTTATTTTAAATTGTATTTTGTCATCACATATTCCTGTAATGATCTTCCAACAACTTTTCTTTCAATAAATTATATGAGAGACAAATAGCAAATATATTTTTAAAATATGTTCTGTAAAAAGTTTCTATTCAGTATGCTATGTTACTGACAAAAAAATAGCACCAATATAACCAATATAAAAGTAGGTAATAAATCTTATTTCCAATATAATAGCAAGATTTTTTACTTTTGTATAATATATAAATCCAATCAATACAGAATTACAAAGCCAATGTAAATTGATTGGAAAAAATGTCTCTAAATTAATACAAAATATATATCTCTAAATAATTTTGAAAATCAATGAACAAGCCTGATTTAAAAAAAAAAAAACAGTGAACAGAGAATTAAAATGGTTTATGCAGACAGTAGATCAAATTATAAGACAGTCTTAAGTAGGGTATCACACATATTTTAAACAATTCATACTCTCTTTTGTTTTACATTTTATTGTATTACATGTTTTTGTATTATGAATCCATTAAAATGGATTTCATAAAATATATATATTTTTTTTTTTTAGAAAAGTGTTAGTTAATTACTGGTGAGAGTCAGGTTGAGGCAGTTGGGTAAAGAGTGAGTGAAATGGTGGAGGGTTGTTTTCTGGTGGGGCATGGGATGCCCATCCAAGTTCCAAAACAGACCTTCGTTGGTGGCTCTGGAGGAAAACCGTCTCTAAATGCTCATTTTGTAGTAGGCATTGTCCTGTGATATCCTATATCTGGCAGTCGTGGCATCAATGTAGACTCCAGGTACCACCAGTTCAGAGAAGTCCAGGAAACTGTCAGGCATTTAGCTGGCAGCCGACATAGACAACCAGTGAGGTGGCTTACTGAGCATTAGCCTGTATCAGCTGGCAGCCGACAATTATAACCAGCGAGGTGGCTTGCTGTGCATTAGCCTATATCCTTAGAGACTAAGTCTCAACTCACAGATTCAGTAAGAAGGTTCAAAGGGAGAGTAGCAGAGGGAAGCATAATGATACTTAGGGTGGTAGATAGAATTCAAAGTGAAAGCTATTCCAGGTTTTGAAAATTATACAGATATACTGAACTTGTAAAATATTTAATTTATGACATTTTAGTTAACATTCTCATCTTCATAAAAAATCAAAGAGTTTGTCTTTATTCTGGCAACTTCAGCATTTAAGTTAATAACATACTCGCAACAGTCACTCTTGTTGCATAGAGTACACTGAGCTTTATGTATTCTTTGGTGTTTTTTCATGTCATATTTCCGGCTGAAGCTTCTATGACAAACTGAACACTGAAAAGGTTTCTCTCCAGTATGACATCTATAGTGCCTATTCAGCATTGATTTTAAAGAAAAGCTATATTGGCATATTGAGCATTGAAAAGGTTTTTCTCCTTTATGAATGTAGCAATGCACTTTCATACTATCAAAATTACCGAACATGGCATTACACAGACAACATTGAAATTTATCCTCACCTAGATGAGATAATATGTGATTTTTCATCTCAAGCTTTTTAAAGCAACTCTTATTACACAGAGTACACAGCAATATTTTTATAGTGCTGTGATTTAACAGGTGATTGTCAAAATGTTTTTTCACAGAATAACTTTTATAACATAATGAACATGTAAAGGGTGGTTTACTTTGAGAACCTCTGCAAAAACTTAATTGATGCTTGGCCAATAATCCTTTAATAATAAACCCTTTACCGCATTCTGAACATTTGAATGGTTTTTCTCCAGAATGATGTACCATGTGTTGGTTCAAACGACCTTCATGATGAAAGCTTCTGTTACAAATTGAACATATAAATGGCTTTTCTCCTGAATAAAGCGTTTTGTGTGCCATCCAAGAATCCTCTGATACAAATTTTGCAGGACATATAGAGCACTGAAAATGTTTGTCTTCAATGTGTACTGCTGTTCTGTGCCTGTCTAAGTTTATTTGATGACTAAAGCTTTTAGGGCATTTCGAGCACCAAAATGGTTTTCCCTTTGTATGCGCAATTAGGTGCATTTTCAAACCATTTTCACTACAATATATTTTAGGGCATTGGGAACATTTAAATAGTTGTTCATCAGTTTCAGCCATGTTTCTAAAGTAGAAAAACTTTCATGGAATATACTTTACATTCATTGGCTATCCTAAAATGTGAACTATTTCATGTCTGGTCAGCCACTGTTTACATTCTAATAGATTTCACTTGTCTAAATTTAACAGTATCAGTCAAAAGTCCTCTTTTAGAAAACCTGTTCACATGCTTAATTTTTGTGATGCTCCAGAATTCACTTTTTTCAGGAAGATATTTTATTTTTTGCATAAAAATTGTAATAGTTATTTGCTCCACTGTCAATTATGTCATTGTGATCTCTCATACCAAGAGAGAATACTGCCATTTTTCTGTATTAATCAGACTTCAATGAGCTTTTTTATTACGTTTAGCAGTCTTTAGCACGCATTATTCATTTTATAGATTTGAAATGTTAAAAGACACAAATTATTGTTCATTTCGTTTCCAAATATTCCTATCTTCAAAGTCTGGGGGGGTTAGCAAGTTTCTGTGGATTAGAACAAAATGATACAGTATCAGCGGTATTAAGTGATAACTTTTTTTTTTTGAGTCATGCTATGAATTTTCAATAATTAATAGACTATACCAGTAATAAGAAGATATGCAATATAGTCTGGGCAGAGAATAACAAAAATATATTTTACTGTAATGCGCTATTTGTTTCATTTCTTTATCAATTTTTGGTTAGATTTTTAAAATGAAAAAAAAAAAGACATGAAGTGACAAGGTGGGTCTAAAGTGTAAGTTCATATCGTACCATTAAAAAAAATGTACTATACTGTGATCGTTGTCCAAAAAACATTAAATAGAGACCACACAAATCCAGTTGTAATTGTAGTGTTCATAATTCAAAGAATTATTTTGAATATATATTCTATGCTTTGAATACACTCGCTACTAATATAGTATACATTTTTTCAAAGAGACTATTGTCTTAATTTTTAAGATAGATGCCTACAAAAATGTTACTTAACATAGAATCTGCTATAGATAAACTCACAGTCAAGCTATTTAGGGAAATAAACATTTTCTTCAAATTCATACTAAATAGGCAGACACTTCTTTGAGGGAGAACAGAATTTAGACTGGGCTGTCCTACACAAAGGCAGTAAAGGAGGACAGTTTCTGTTGGTCACTTTACATCTGTGAGTGTAACTTTGATGTAAAATATTCTCTTTTATATTGCATTATAAAAAAAAAAAGATGTGGCACTATGATCATTTATCTACTGGTATATGTTTGTGAAATCAAGTATGCATGGTTAGTCACTTTTAGTGGGGTGTGTTTCATTTATGGTCTGGATGTACGAAAAGCTCATAAAGGCAAAATAATTATTAATTTTCAACAGCCACTATTGCCTGCTATATAAAGTACACTAGACAAATACTACTAATAGGTGGGCTTTTGACTTAATTTACTTTAGTAGGCATATACTGTAACAGTATCACTATACTACTATACTGTCTTTACTATATCAATCATTATCAGCTGCATTGCCTGTAAGTGTTGTTCAGTTATTTCAATTATTTAAAATATTTCCAAATATTTTAATTTAGTGATAGTGTAAACACACTGTGTTCTTTAATATTGTTGGAATGTTTCCGAGACAATAATAAATACAAAAATCAGATTTTATAGTTAATAGATTTTAATACGTAAAATCAAAAAGATTATGAATAATGGATTTAAAAAAAAACACCAATGTAAAATTATATTTATGGCCATACTATATTCTATATATATATAGTATCATTAGTATGTCTATGTTTATGGGTCAGTGCTTTAGTATGTCTATGGTGAAGTAAATAAAATCTCTGCCGAGTGCTGTCACCGGCGTTACCACAGACATAGTCCCTACATTCGGAGTGTTTGGGTAAGTTCGTAAGTTAGGTATTTTGATAATTGATGATAAAAGTATTGATAAAAACTGTTCCACATCATAGTATTGATTGTTAATAAACTATACAATAAAAAGTAATAAATAAAGTATTAAAATGCATTCTTTTTTACAGGAAAAAAAAGGTCTTTACATTCTTAGTAAAATACTGTCAGCCATATCCAGAGATGACCTATATTGTTTTGTTTACAAAAACGGCAGCTGCCAACTCAACAAACATTTAAAAAAAACTAATTAAGACGATTTTTTTTCCCTAAACCACACAAAAGATTAATGTTGATGCCACGTTGGCCCCCATGCGCCATTATTTTTTTATCACTACTTTTAAGTCATATGGGGGCTAGAAGATTACATACAATTCCCATTTTTTCAACTAAGAATATATAATAAAAGGGTGCACTAAGTCAGAGAACAATAAATGCCTAACTCCCAAAGTCTAGGGACATTAAATCGTCATAATGTACCCATTTAATAGTAGGAGTATAGATGCTGTGTGGGCCCCAGAGCCCTTTAATTTTTTTCTTTATGGTTAACGCCTTCAATTGGGCTCTGAAATGGAACAGCTATTGATTAATCATTAACAAAGAATATGCAGGAAAAAAAAGGTACACTTAAACAAACCCTACAGAGCGTGACATCGTCATACCATTTAATATTAGTGGGATAGATGCCCTGTAGGCACCATGGGCCATTTAATTTTTTCCTCTGCCAGATTTTGGGCCCTGAAAAGGAACAACCATTGAATAATTTTTAAAAAATAATATTTTATTTCTTTTCATAAATGGAAAATGTTGACAATGATGTAGCCTATTATATTGTAGCCGTTTGCAAAGAAGTGCTCACAATAAAGTTTATTATAGGTGCAAGTGACATTTGTATGCAATCTCACTTGTGTGTTTTTTTAAAGGGATATAATAAAATTAATACTAATATATTTTTTTCAATTTACAGATATATTAAGTTTGGCAGTCTAATATTGGTAATAGGAAATCTTTCACCAACAATAATGCAGGGGTCACAGTGTGCCTTACCTGGGCTAGGGTGTGAAAAATGCTCCAATCCCACAACAATATAGGCAGGTAAGTGAATATATGTTTTAAAAGGGGGAGGGTTTTATATACAAATAAACATACCCATATATGCAATACTGGTATCACTAATGCTTATTTTATTTTTATAGCTTGCGGTGAGATTTTGTGATTAAAAACCTATACCGCTACTAAAACTAAATGGGTCCTTTTATCTCTTGTAGAGAAAATTACTGCGAAAAACAATAAGCCGTTTTAGTCAGAAAAAGTGCAATGGTACATTTTAATGGTACATTGGCTTTGAAGTAGCCAGATGGTAAAGAATACCTTGATACATTTTCGGAATTATCTGGTCAGATGAATGACAGACCAAATCATAGGTAAATATGAAAATTCAGGTAAACATTCCTTTCTTGTGTAATTTTTTTTTTTAAAGAATTATTCTATTATGCACAGCTAAAAGTTTCTGCAGACTAAACAATTTCCATGAAACTTTTGATATACTGTAAAATGAATCCCTTAGGTTCTTCATTTTGTATTCAGAAATTCAAAGGCTAAAGTTTATAGTAAGTTTAGTCATAAAGTGATTACCAGTAACTATCTTTTGATGTACTGTGTGTAACATTTTCACTGTTATTTTTTTACCACTTTGGCCCTTTAAATTAATCAGGTTATGTTAAATTATAATAATTATCAATAATGTATGTCATTTCTTCATTTGGTTACGCTGGTTCGACTCCAGTCCCAGGCTATCAATAAGCTTATGATGTTGAAGGAATGGACATATATTTGCCTGGTGGTCCATAACCAACATGAAGAATGATTTACTCACACTAAAATATGAGCTATCATTTTTTTAATTAAGCGCATTTGTTTCTGTCTGTCTTTGTGCAGTTCATTGTTTTAATAATGTGTGTGCTCCAGGTATTTTTTTTCTACGCAAATTTATTTTTACATATGTAACTATATTAATTTTCAAATCAAAATGAGCATCAAGGATTTTACTTACTGTGGAAGTCTCTTCCATTTGTTTTGTTTTTATCATATATAATAATACTCATTTCCAGTCTGCGTTAAATCGAAAGTAAAGAATTAATACAACAGTATTCCAGTTTAAAATACAACCATGAAAAAAAATCGGATCTGCCCGAAACCAAAAAATAACCTAGCCTACTGATCAAGCCTAAGGGCATATAACTCTATGCAAAGGTTTTGCAGGGTACAGCTAGTATATTGTAATAATTATTTAAATATTCTATACTTCCTTTAAAAATATTTTGTTTATGACTGTAGGAAAGGGGGGGGGGGTGTTGAAAAATCAAGTTACAATTTGAAATTTGAATGGTCCCACTTGTTTGATGAAACATATTTTAAGAAAAACTTCATAATCTGTTTTGGATAGATAGCTTACATGTACTAAGTGTTACAGTTTATCAAATTGTTTTGATTCTTACAGATGTCATGTAGGCTTATTTACAGAAAAATTTTGATGTAAAGATTTAATAAGTAATTTGTTCTTCGCTAATGTGTGGATGGAAAAGTCAGATACCCATTTAAATCTGGGTGGACAATTATAAGAGCACGCAGAGAGGGGGGCAGGGGGAGTCATTGCCAGGGGGCCCGGCCGCCCCGACCATGTTAATTTTTTCACGACTCATTGTTTATTAAGGGGCCCGCAATGATGTCCTGCCCTGGGGCCCTTGTAGGCTCTCGGCGCCCCTGCACGCATACACAATATATTGAATATTTTTAAAAAAATTTTAAAAAGCAACAAACACAGTTTATTTAATGGGAATCTTACAAAAATGCTCTACTATTTAATTTCTGTACAGATAAATATTAAAAAAAACAAACAAACTTATATTTCTTAAATAAAAAAACTCAATCCTTAGCACCAAGCAAGTTAAATAAACAGCAAATGGCATGTAAGGTAAAGCTATTAAACAAAACTAGAATAATGTTTCATCCAAACATTAGCAAAAAAAAATAAAATTACCAACACAAAGGGCTCTAATAACCTAAGAACAATTCTATTCAGATGCGTCACCGTTGTTGTATTGGCCTATACTAAACCATAGAAAATCGCCTATAATTGTTATCTTTGAATTTCAAAACGTCAAATACTGACCACTCTTTGGCAAGATAAATATCTGCTGGCTCCAGATACCGTTTCAGCCTTGGTATCTCTTTAAAAGTTCAATTTAGATAACTCTTCATAGAATGTGGCCAATTTTGAAACAGACACAACCAGTGACGTAGTGGGTGGGAGGGGCATATGCCCCTGGCGCTACTCAAAATAGGGCGCCAAAAGGTATATTTTACAAATAGTATATGGTTTTCGAATGAGGAGGTGGGCGCTAAAAAGGTATTGTGCCCCTGGCGCGAGTTAAGCTCGCTACGCCACTGGGCACAACTCATTCTTCTTCTCATGCTGGGTGTTAGGGAGATGATTTACATTCATTTTAAAGAGTCTCTGTGCAAATAGTTATAAAACTACAACAAGTAGCCTACATTCCTGTAGTTGAAAAACTAAAAGTTAAAAACTTCTGCATTATTTGCAGAGAAAAAGAAAAAAAAATAATATATGAAATTCGCATTTTGGGACCATAATCATTGAATGTTCAGAATGCATCAAATTTCACTTGTAAAAATTCCTTAGGTTCTCAGGTTGACAGCTATGCGCCCTACACGACTCGGCCATCTGCACAAACTATAAGTCCTAAATGTAGACCATAAACCTTGTCCCAAAGCCACTATTGCGGGGGCCCGCCCCCGTGATTCGGAGGAATTGACCTCAATGAAAATTTCCATGGACAATAGGCCACCCCCTAAAAATGCCGATAAGGAAACTGAGCTTGCCCCATCGTATCTAAGTATATACAGCACCAGTTATCAAGATACAGGGGCGTCAAAGCTGTCTAGATCCATCCTTGTCAAGATATATATATATATATATATATATATATATATATATATATATATATATATAGATAGATAGATAGATAGATAGATAGATATATGGCCTAGAGTTTATATTATGCACATAAATATGCAAAAAAAAAAAGTAAAGTTCTCTTAAGTCCCAAAGGTCTCATATCATCTCGGCAGATTAAGTGTAGAATTCATCTGTTTCTGTAGCACAACGCACCACCGCCTTAACTGACTGGCGGCCACCTATCGATACATAATAATGCCTGACAAGAAGAACGAAAAGTATGTAGATGGGATGTGGGGGGGGGGGGAAATCATTCAATTTGGCAGCCCTCGAGGCACATGAACTGTGCCGCTGACCTCGAGTGACAGGACATCGCCGTGTTTGTTGACCTAAGAATGTGAATGACTAGACCGCGTCCACCGTTTAGTTTTACACGGTAGAGACAAAGGCGTGGTGCTTTTTTTTCCCTTTTAATTGGGGGTGGGGGGGGTGGGATGGTGTAGGGGCGACTTTTTTATTTAAAGTCATACATATTGTAATGACTATGTACATGACCAGTTGTATAACAGCCTAAACAATTGAACGATTATATAAATGACTAGATAGTTGTACAAACGTTGAAATAATATAATGATTATATAAATGACTAGTTGTACAAACGTTGAAATAATGTAACGATTATATAAAAGACTAGTTGTATAAACGCTGAAATAATGTAACGATTATATAAATGACTAGTTGTATAAACATTGAAATAATGTAACGATTATATAAATGACTAGTTGTATAAACGCTGAAATAATGTAACGATTATATAAATGACTAGTTGTATAAACGCTGAAATAATGTAACGATTATATAAATGATCAGTGTTATGAGAGTTAAAAAAAATATATAAACGATCTGTTGTAAAAGGCTTAAATAATGTGATGACTACATTCTCCTTTCATTCTATTATTGTATATTTAAATATAGACGTCTTCACACACAGAATATCTACATATTGACGTCTTCACACACAGTACAGTTACATATAGACGTCTTCACACACAGTACAGTTACATATAGACGTCTTCACACACAGTACACTTACATATAGACGTCTTCACACACAGTACACTTACATATAGACGTCTTCACACACAATACAGTTACATATAGACGCCTTCACACACAGTACACTTACATATAGACGCCTTCACACACAGTACACTTACATATAGACGTCTTCACACACAGTACAGCTACATATAGACGTCTTCACACACAGTACAGTTACATATAGACGCCTTCACACACAGTACACTTACATATAGACGACTTCACACACAGTACACTTACATATAGACGTCTTCACACACAGTACACTTACATATAGACGTCTTCACACACAGTACAGTTACATATAGACGTCTTCACACACAATACAGTTACATATAGACGCCTTCACACACAGTACACTTACATATAGACGACTTCACACACAGTACACTTACATATAGACGTCTTCACACACAGTACACTTACATATAGACGTCTTCACACACAGTACACTTACATATAGACGTCTTCACACACAGTACACTTACATATAGACGTCTTCACACACAGTACAGCTACATATAGACGTATTCACACACAGTACAGTTACGTATATAGAAAAAAGCTTTTTTGTTGCAATGTTTATTACACAACAAGGTCAAGTAGCATCAAATACATTCCCCATAGAAATGATAGTTACAGATTCCTTGATTTCACTAAGTCCATTAATCTTAAGCTTCTCACGACCGCTCTATCTAATACCTTCTGATCAATCTACACTCTACGTCGACCTCTTCTTACTACTACGTCCTCTCTCTACGACTGTCTCAACCTAACTCACGTCTATACGTCCAATCTCTACGACCGTCTCAACCTAACTCACGTCTATAGGCTCCCTGATCTGAATTGTTCTTTAAATCGGTTATTCGGTATCAAACGCCTGCCATACCACTCTCAGAGAATGGACCAAGGAGTTCCCCCAGGTGCCGCATTTAAAAGTGAACCCTTGACTAGTGATGTCCTTGATGTCCACATAGTACCTGACCGTCGGGCTGGCGTCGGCATCCAAGGTGCTCACGCTGTAGGTCACCAGGGGAGGGGCGTAGAAAGGTCTTTTGAAGAAAACGGGAAACTCAGTAAATTTCGAGTTGACGCCTTCCCATCTGGGGAATCCCCCTTGAAGCAGGCCGCAGTAGATTTCACTCTTTTCCACGTGTAGAAACCTGGATTCTATAAATAGATAAGTATTCATTATTATTGTAGTGATTCCCCAGTGCCTTGGCCTAATTTGACATCTGGTCAATATTGCCATAAATCAACATGCTGAAATTGTGGATTGACCAGAAACTATGACCCCAGTGTTGACCACGGTAGAGACATGGCCAATGTTGGGGGGGGGGGGACGACTAAACAGGGGTGCCTAGCTTTATGGGCTACGTTGCTGTTTTAAGTGTTTGGGGCCCCTAGGTAGAGATTTCTAGAGATTTACTGTAGGTGCGTACTTTGGGAGGTTGAGGCCCAATGTTGACCCCCTTTGCCGACACTGCCCAGAAGTAGGAGGAAATCGTGGATCATGTGGTTTTTTGAGTGCCCCGGGCTGGCGGACCACAGGTGGACCAGTCGGATAGCTTGCTGTCCATTGGCCTTATGGCAGTTCCCAGATGTTGAGGGACACGTCGAGTTTGATCTCACGAGCTCTAAGAGGCCAAGTCTCAGCCCTCAGTTATCACTGAGAGAGTTAATATATATATAGAGAGAGACAGGGAGATTTACTGGGAATAGATACTGAGAAATGGTTTACGAATCAATATGAACGGTCAATAATTTTACTATTTAGGCCCTTGGCACTATGGGGGGGGGGAGTTGGGACGTATAGCCGAGTGGTGTAGACACTCGACTGTTGACCTGAGAGTCCTGAGTTCGATCCTCGGTGAGGCCCATGGGATTTTTCCAGGTGAAATTTGGTGCAAAGTCGTCCGACAAGTACACCCAGCTTTAAATGTGTACCTGACTTAAGTTGGGGAAGTAAAGGCGGCTGGGCGTTGTGCTAACCACACACAATCCCTTTATGTGCCAAGGTTACAGAAACAGATGAATTCTACACTTCATCTGTGGCCTGTTTGGGTTAAGGGAACTTTTTTTTTTAAATGGGGGGGGGGGGTGATTTTATCAGAGATTTTCAGGGCCTGATAGAAAGACTTTCTGTCGGTGGCAGGGCTGTATTAACCTTTAGGCTCTAGCCTTAGGCCCGTAACTAGAATCGGCCGTCATATATTAGTTTTTCTCACATTTGTGTCATGCTTCGCCATTTAGTTCGCAAAATATAAGGCCCATTATTGGCAACAAGCCTTAGGCCCAAAGAAACCTTATCCCGGCTCTGGTCTGTGACACTTGTACGTAGCGCATCTATAAAATAATGACCACACAATGTAGCTTGACCACACAATGTAGCTTGACCACATAATGTAGCCTGGAGAATCACATTGTCCATTATGCAGAAGATATCAAAATTAGACTGTCCCTTAGGTTTTAGAACTTCCAAACTGCTGGCTCTAGTAGGCAGATACTGTTTGAGATATTCAGGATTCCCCGGTGGTTACTTAGTTTACCGAAACCTTAAAAATGGTTCTGCTTGGAGTTAATTTCTTTTACAAACTTTGTTTATGATGAAGTTTAGAAGGACATTCAAATGTTTATGAAGACGTCTATAAAGAAGTTTATAAGGAAGTTATAAGGAAGTTTATAAGGAAGTTCATAAGAAAGTTTATAAGAAAGTTTATAAGGTAGTTATAAGGAAGTTTATAAGGAAATTTATAAGAAAGTTTATAAAGAAGTTTATAAGAAAGTTTATAAGAAAGTTTATAAGGTAGTTTATAAGAAAGTTTATAAGGAAGTTTATAAGAAAGTTTATAAGGAAGTTTATAAAGTAGTTATAAGGAGGTTTATAAGGTAGTTATAAGGAAGTTTATAAGGTAGTTATAAGGAAGTTTATAAGGAAGTTTATAAGAAAGTTTATAAGGAAGTTTATAAGGAAGTTTATAAGAAAGTTTATAAGGAAGTTTATAAGGAAGTTTATAAGAAAGTTTATAAGGAAGTTTATAAGGTAGTTATAAGGAAGTTTATAAGGTAGTTATAAGGAAGTTTATAAGGAAGTTTATAAGAAAGTTTAGAGGTTTGTAAAAAATGTGGTCGTTATTTCTTTAATTTTTTTTTCTTTTAAATGCTTTTGACTAAAATGTGACAGATTTTAATAATGACTAAAAATAGAAATAAAATCGCGAAAAAATAATTGAAACTGCGGAATGTGATAACGAAATAATAAACAATTCGCATCGTTGTCAAATACAATTTATAACCTTGTTAAATACAGTTTGCAACCTTGTTAACTTACCTGCATTATTGCCGAAGCTCAGCAGAGCAAAAGTTACCAAAAGCCAAAACATTTTGAGTTAAGTTGAACTTTTTCTTCTGATAAATGTATTCAATGTCAACGTATGGGGGCCTTTTGGGAAACTAGTAAACAACTGCCACCACTCTAATTGAACTGTTATATGTGCTCATATTTATACAGGTGTTATCACTTGTTAATTCATATGCAATTCACCGACTTGTAGAAAAATATAATACAGTGGATTCCGCTTAATTGGGACACCGCTTAATTGGAACAGCCGCTTATTTAGGGACAAATCTCAAAGAAACCAAACAAAGAAGCCAATAGTAAATTTGCATGTTTAATTGGGACAGCCGCTTAATTTGGACAAAAAAGCCTCGGTCCCGATGTGTCCCAATTAAGCGGAATCGACTGTACTCACTAAGGTCCCTCATGGTACTAAAATAACAACAAACATAATGAGATGCAGCTTACTAATGGGTTAAACTAATGTGAGCTATGCGGGTCAAAGCAGCGAATCTCAACCTATTTCTTTCGAAACTGTATCCCACCAAAAGGGTGCGAGAGTATGTCTGCGGGCAAGAAACTGTATCCCACCAAAAGAGTGCGAGAGTATGTCTGCGGGCAAGAAACTGTATCCCACCAAAAGGGTGCGAGAGTATGTCTGCGGGCAAGAAACTGTATCCCACCAAAAGGGTGCGAGAGTATGTCTGCGGGCAAGAAACTGTATCCCACCAAAAGGGTGCGAGAGTATGTCTGCGGGCAAGAAACTGTATCCCACCAAAAGGGTGCGAGAGTATGTCTGCGGGCAAGAAACTGTATCCCACCAAAAGGGTGCGAGAGTATGTCTGCGGGCAAGAAACTGTATCCCACCAAAAGGGTGCGAGTATGTCTGCGGGCAAGAAACTGTATCCCACCAAAAGGGTGCGAGAGTATGTCTGCGGGCAAGAAACTGTATCCCACCAAAAGGGTGCGAGAGTATGTCTGCGGGCAAGAAACTGTATCCCACCAAAAGGGTGCGAGAGTATGTCTGCGGGCAAGAAACTGTATCCCACCAAAAGGGTGCGAGAGTATGTCTGCGGGCAAGAAACTGTATCCCACCAAAAGGGTGCGAGAGTATGTCTGCGGGCAAGAAACTGTATCCCACCAAAAGGGTGCGAGAGTATGTCTGCGGGCAAGAAACTGTATCCCACCAAAAGGGTGCGAGAGTATGTCTGCGGGCAAGAAACTGTATCCCACCAAAAGGGTGCGAGAGTATGTCTGCGGGCAAGAAACTGTATCCCACCAAAAGGGTGCGAGAGTATGTCTGCGGGCAAGAAACTGTATCCCACCAAAAGGGTGCGAGAGTATGTCTGCGGGCAAGAAACTGTATCCCACCAAAAGGGGTGCTAAAGTTATGTCCGCGGGTAAACCCCCACCCCCCAACACGACATTTCGGGAGTTAGTGTGATTACCTCTCTCTAATACGATTCTTGGTCACGTGATCTGGAGATGGAGCCACGCAAGCAAGGTGGCGACCTTCCTCAAACTTTTTTTTGGTTGTCTCAAACGAAAATGTATATGTCTCTGCGTGCAGTGGCGCCGAGAGCCAACGCGCCCCCCCCCCAGGGCAGGACATCATTGCGGGCCCCTTAATAAACAATGAGTCGTGAAAAAAAATTGACATGGTCGGGGCTGCCGCCCCCCCCCCCTTTATGCCCCCTTTCAGATGCGGGCCCCCTGGCAATGACCCCCCCTGCCCCATCTCGGCGGCCCTGTCTGCGTGTACCCTTTCAAAACCTTTTGAGTACCCCCCCCCCGCCCCTTGGGGTGCGTGCACCACGGGTTGAGAACCTTGTCAGTAAATAAATAGAAACAAAAAAAAAATGTACGGGCCTAATTTTACACAAGGCAACGACAGCATGCAGGCAGGCTTCATAAGCTCCCAGGCAAAGCTAACAAAAGCGACCCCTGACCTCACAGCACTTCTTCTTCTTCTTTTTATTCATTTCTTTTAATGAATAGAATATAATAGTTTGTTAGCTAATTAGAAAAATATCATTAAAAAAAATAATACTAATATTTTGCATTTAAGTTTGGAAGGTTTTATCGGTTAATTGGATCACAAGCTAATAGGTACCCGGATGTAGGGGCCGATCTGTTTGTTTATTCTCATAAAAATATCAATGCGCGTCAGTCGCCGAGCCTTTATCATTATTATTATGTTGTTGTTGTTGTTGTTGTTGTTGTTGTTGTTTGGTGGAAAGATTCGTTTTGGGTCTTTAGACACCAGTACATTTAGGGTGGGAGGGGGGGGGAGCGTACTAATCGTGTATTTGGATGCAGGGCCGCTTTATCAACTAGGCCCAGCAGGGATTACGGACTTTTCAAGGGCCTACGAAAGCCAGAACATAAAGCTAAAACAAGTTCAGATAGCCAGTAAAATTTAATAATGTTTGTATTAAAGTAACTACATATATAACCGTGTGAGATGAGCACATCAAGCTACAGATATGTAAATTACAGTATGTTAACTTTTCGGCTCTTTGTCCTAGCAAAGTCACATCTGACGTCCTCAAAAGTTTATTTAGATTTCAAATAGCAAAGAAGTACGGGGAGGGCCTACGACTTTGAAAGTGCCTAGGGCCTAAGATGACCTTAAAACGGCCCCGTTTGGATGGCCCCGTGGGGGAAATGCTGCCTAAGGCCGTCGCTTGCAAATATTAGGGCGTTCATATCATTTGAAATCCGAGACGCCCCCTCCCCTCCATCCACCACCACCATCCACCCTCCCATACTGACATCCTCTAGTCATTTTAGTCCGATGCTCCAAACTCTCTCTCCCCCCCCCCTCAACCAATCAGTAGTAGGGACCATAGGCCTATTTTGTCTGCCCATTAAAAACAACAACAGCAACTGACCTGCAGTCAGTGCTGTGCCTTACCAATCACCCGCTCTGGCGCGACGATAACGTTAAATGACAGCCTTCTCACAATGAATGTGTAGGCCTACTTCCACCTCAAGGAAATATTTTCTGATTGGCCAAAACAAGTCGTATTCAAAGGTTAGGGTTAGGGTTAGTCGTAATCAAAGATTAAAATTTTTTTTTCGCTAAATTTCTTGCCCAATGTATTAAAATTGTTGGCAAATATTAATTTTAAAAAAAGAGTAAATCAGCAATTATGAAATGACATTTTCGAGAGTCGACACTTTAATTTGCCCATTAGAGAATAGTTAGATCTATTGTGTAGTATGTCATTTGTACAGCTTTTTCTACGACGATTAGTATTTATAATCAGGGACGGGTTAACTAGGTGTGCGCCTGGGCATTCCCCCCCACCACTAAAAAAGGGGGCCCCATTGAAGTAACAGTTTCTATTAAATCTTAAAGTAACATTTTTTTAAAGACTGTGTGTATATGGGGGGGGGCGGCTTGGAGGAGGGGGGATCTGGATATTCGTCAAGTTTGCCAACCGTAACAACATCCCTGGCTACAGCCCCAGACACATACCTGGTTAAAGCCACGGTTACAGTCCTGGTTACAGCCACGGTTACTGTCACGGTTACAGCCACGGTTACTGTCCTGGTTAAAGCCACGGTTACTGTCCTGGTTACAGCCACGGTTACTGTCCTGGTTAAAGCCACGGTTACTGTCCTGGTTACAGCCACGGTTACTGTCCTGGTTAAAGCCACGGTTACTGTCCTGGTTAAAGCCACGGTTACAGTCCTGGTTACAGCCACGGTTACTGTCCTGGTTAAAGCCACGGTTACAGTCCTAGTTACAGCCCCTTAGCACTTCGTTGCAAGATATTAGCTGCCAATCCCTGAGAAGCTAGCGCCCGTGTGTTTTTGACCTCTTTGAACTGGAGTGCAGCGTCAGCTAAGTAGGTCACACACAAAGTGTCACCATCAAATTATTCAGATCAATTGTTTACGCCAGTATTGTCATTTGTTGGCTCCTTTAATTCCCTGTTACATTCGATTTTAATGCACATGAATAGAGCTCCGGCTAATTGCAAACCATTCGTGAAAGCTTGTCCTTCCTGTAATAATGTCTGTGCTCATTTATAATCAACTGTCGCTGAATGTCTTGTTCATGCTGGTTAATAGAGCTCCGGCTAATTGCAAACAATCTTGTATGGGTTAGTTATTTTTGTCTTTATAGTTTATGTAGAGATGTTTGTCTCATGCTTTATGTGGTTATGAAATTACATGCAAACAAAAACAAACATGAGGAATATCATCTTTTGACGCAAATTAATCGAACAGCAGCTCTAGATTTGTATGTATTTTCTCCTCAAGGGTTTCTCTCTCTCTCTCCACGTCTTCCCTATCACCCCCGTCTCTCTCTCTCTCTCTCTCTCTCTCCTGTTTCCCCCTCTTCCCCGTCTCTTTCTTCCTCGCCTCCCATTTCTCTCTTTCTCTCTCTCTCTCTCTCTCTCTCTCTCTCTCTAACACCATAACCACAATGCGTTGACAACACATTGTCTGACATATTTTCCCAACACAATAATGATGGCTACACTTTGTCATGGTGTTAAAACATCCACTCACAAAGTAACACGTCTGCATTAGAATAAATATCAGATTTGTCTGTTTGTTTGTTTGATTGTTGTTTTTTTTTATTTAAAAAAAAAACATCAGTTAACAAATCATCAAATTCCAAAACATGATTCAATTGCCAAATATTTGTATTCACTTTTATGGTAGTGTTGGGGCGATGCCAATCGATATCGTTACTACTACCGTTTCCTTTATGATCTACCGATCCCGATTCTATTACCTGCTCCGATATATATATAGGACTAAAACTGTAAAAACAAAAAAAAAAAACAAAAAAGTTGGTAAAATAAACCTTGCTTACATTTTTGGAGCGAACGTCGGCTGCTGATAAACAAATTGACGTCATTGTACACGTCTGAAAGATGTGTGGTGTGGTTACTGTTATAACTTATATCTCAGCTGAAGAACCATGAGCAAATTCAGCAGGAGCTCGCTCACAAACTTACACTCGTGCTAATCCCTTAACCCATATGTTCACGGACATACCCAAGTGCTAATTTGCTCATCCACTCACCCATTTGCTCCTCACCTAATCACCTACATGCTCACCCACTCCACCACGTGCTCATTTACTCACCAACGCGCTTACGCGCTCACCCACTCACCCATCATTTGCTCCTCACCTAATCACCAACTTGCTCACCCACTTACCCACGTGCTCACACCCTCAACCACTCAATCACATGCTTACCGAGAAACCCACGTGTTCAACCACTCAACCACGTGCTCATATACTCACCCACATGCTAACCCACTCACTAACGTGTTAGTGGGTGAGTAAATCAGCACGTGGGTTTGTCGGTGAGTATGTGGTTAAGTGGGTCAGTATGTGATGGGGTTTGTGAGCACGTGGGTGAGTGGTGGTCGGACGGTGTGATGGTCGGATGGTGTGATGGTCGTAAAGTGTGATGGTCTGACGGTGTGATGGTCAGAAAGTGTGATGGTCTGACGGTGTGATGGTCGGAAAGTGTGATGGTCTGACGGTGTGATGGTCGGACGGTGTGATGGTCGGAAGGTGTGATGTTCGGACGGTGTGATGGTCGGACGGTGTGATGGTCGGACGGTGTGATGGTCGGACGGTGCGATGGTCGGACGGTGCGATGGTCGGACGGTGTGATGGTCAGACGGTGTGATGGTCGGACGGTGTGATGGTTGGACAACGTGATGGTCGGACGTTGTGATGGTCGGACGGTGTGATGGTCGGACGGTGTGATGGTCTGACAATGTGATGGTCGCACGGTGTGATGGTCGCACGGTGTGATGGTCGGGCGGTGTGATGGTCGGACATTGTGATGGTCGGACGGTGCGATGGTCGGACGGTGTGATGGTCGGAAAGTGTGATGGTCGGAAAGTGCGATGGTCGGACGGTGCGATGGTCGGACAATGTGATGGTCGGACGGTGTGATGGTCGGGCGGTGTTATGGTTGGACAACGTGATGGTCGGACGTTGTGATGGTCGGACGGTGTGATGGTCGGACGGTGTGATGGTCTGACATTGTGATGGTCGCACGGTGTGATGGTCGCACGGTTTGATGGTCTGGCGGTGTGATGGTCGGACATTGTGATGGTCGGACGGTGCGATGGTCGGACGGTGTGATGGTCGGAAAGTGTGATGGTCGGAAAGTGCGATGGTCGGACGGTGCGATGGTCGGACAATGTGATGGTCGGACGGTGTGATGGTCGGGCGGTTTTATGGTCGGACAATGTGATGGTCGGACGTTGTGATGGTCGGACGTTGTGATGGTCGGGCGGTGTTATGGTTGGACAACGTGATGGTCGGACGGTGTGATGGTCGGACGGTGTGATGGTCGGACGGTGTGATGGTCGGACGGTGTGATGGTCAAACGGTGTGATGGTCAAACGGTGTGATGGTCGGACGGTGTGATGGTCGGACGGTGTGATGGTCGGACGGTGTGATGTTCGGACGGTGTGATGGTCGGGCGGTGTGATGGTCGGGCGGTGTGATGGTCGGACGGTGCGATGGTCGGACGGTGCGATGGTCGGATGGTGCGATGGTCGGACGGTGTGATGGTCGGACGGTGTGATGGTCGGACGGTGTGATGGTCGGACATTGTGATGGTCAGACGGTGTGATGGTCGGACGGTGTGATGGTCGGACATTGTGATGGTCGGACGGTGTGATGGTCGGACGGTGTGATGGTCGGACGGTGTGATGGTCGGATGGTGTGATGGTCGGACGGTGTGATGGTCGAACGGTGTGATGGTCGGAAAGTGTGATGGTCGGAAAGTGTGATGGTCGGACGGTGTGATGGTCGGACGGTGCGATGGTCGGACGGTGTGATGGTCGGACGGTGTGATGGTCGGACGGTGTGATGGTCGGGCGGTGTGATGGTCGGACGGTGTGATGGTCGGACGATAATTCCGATCCGAATTAGATTTTACTTAGTAGAATAAAGGGGGATCCCTTTGATTTTTTTTATCCAACGTTGGGAAAGGAAAGGTGGGGTGGGGGGGGGTAAAATTGACGTAACTTTACTGAATGGGGGGGGGGTAAAATTGACGTAACTTTACTGAATGGGGGGGGGGTAAAATTGACGTAACTTTACTTAAAGGGGGGGGTAAAATTGACGTAACTTTACTGAATGGGGGGGGGGTAAAATTGACGTAACTTTACTGAATGGGGGGGGGTAAAATTGACGTAACTTTACTGAATGGGGGGGGGGGGGCAAAATTGACGTAACTTTACTGAATGGGGGGGGGGGGGGTAAAATTGACGTAACTTTACTTAAAGGGGGGTAAAATTGACGTAACTTTACTGAATGGGGGGGGGGTAAAATTGACGTAACTTTACTGAATGGGGGGGTAAAATTGACGTAACTTTACTGAATGGGGGGGTAAAATTGACGTAACTTTACTGAATGGGGGGGTAAAATTGACGTAACTTTACTGAATGGGGGGGGGGGTAAAATTGACGTAACTTTACTGAATGGGGGGGGGGTAAAATTGACGTAACTTTACTGAATGGGGGGGTAAAATTGACGTAACTTTACTGAATGGGGGGGGGGGGTAAAATTGTCGTAACTTTACTGAATGGGGGGGGGGTAAAATTGACGTAACTTTACTGAATGGGGGGGGGTAAAATTGACGTAACTTTACTGAATGGGGGGGGGGTAAAATTGACGTAACTTTACTGAATGGGGGGGGGGGTAAAATTGACGTAACTTTACTGAATGGGGGGGGGGTAAAATTGACGTAACTTTACTGAATGGGGGGGGGGTAAAATTGACGTAACTTTACTGAATGGGGGTAAAATTGACGTAACTTTACTGAATGGGGGGGTAAAATTGACGTAACTTTACTGAATGGGGGGGTAAAATTGACGTAACTTTACTGAATGGGGGGGGTAAAATTGACGTAACTTTACTGAATGGGGGGGGTGAAATTGACGTAACTTTACTTGAATGGGGGGGGGTAAAATTGACGTAACTTTACTGAATGGGGGGGGGGTAAAATTGACGTAACTTTACTGAATGGGGGGGGTAAAATTGACGTAACTTTACTGAATGGGGGGGGGGGTAAAATTGACGTAACTTTACTGAATGGGGGGGGTAAAATTGACGTAACTTTACTGAATGGGGGGGGGGGGTAAAATTGACGTAACTTTACTGAATGGGGGGGGGGGGTCACTGAAAGTTTGACACATGTAAATACGGGAAAGGAGGGGGGTGGGTTGGGTTGTCTAAAAAGTCGTAAAAAATATTGACTTAATTGAAGGACGAGCCCTGACTGACGATTAAATATGGTGCTGTCAGGGGCGGATTTGTTACCGACTTTCGCCCCGCCCCCGCCTCCCTCCTACACACACACACACACACACACACACATTACCAGTGGATCCGGAAAGCTCCAAATTTTTAGTTCTCTCCCCTTTCACTCTTTATTTAAAAAAAAAGTGGCCCTAAACTTACTGGGGGCCCCAACCAGCCTAAGCCCACCTCTTTTTGCCGCCGCTGTCTTCACGAGTGCTGCCTTGAGATCTATTTTCTTTCATTCCAACACTTGTAGTGCTGTGTGTGAACTTAGACGATGCCTTTACTTGAATGTGGTGTAACACAATAAGAGCGAACAATGTATCGTCATATGCCGCCAAAGCAGTGGCGTAGCGAGCTTAACTCGCGCCAGGGGGCACAATACCTTTTTAGCGCCCCCCCCATTCGAAAACCATATGAAACTATATGTAAAATATACCGCACATTTGTGAGTAGCGCCCGGGGCATGATGCCCCCCTCCCTGTTACCCCCCCCCCTCCACACTACGTCACTGCGCCCAAGTGTGCCCGCCGAACCAGTTCACATTTTAAATGATCTTGGAGGTATGAACACCAATACATCCTAAATCATGTAAAGCTTTACACACGATTAGATCCTTCCCCCCTCCCCCCAACCACCGTGACGTATTTTATCACTTGCACCACTGGGCACTGGGCCATTTTGATATCTCTATACTCTATGGCAACCCCGTGTATGAGACGAAAGTGTTACCGAGGGTATTTTATATAACAAGAGAAGCAACTCTGTATTTACGTCGCCTTCTTGTATTTATTTTTGGAATGGTTGTCTTTCCTTAATTCCCTAAAAAAACAAACAGCTACCTACAATTCTGCTAACGGGAAAGAAATGGAATAAATTGAGGAAAGTTATTTATGAATAAATTGAGGAAAGTTATTTATGGAATAAATTGAGGAAAGTTATTTATGGAATAAATTGAGGAAAGTTATTTATGGAATAAATTGAGGAAAGTTATTTATGGAATAAATTGAGGAAAGTTATTTATGGATGCGATACTGATAACATTTCTTCTAGTAAAGATGTTAACGAGGAAATATTAAATACATAATCATGTCTCATTGTACCAGGGTTTCCAGCATTATTATCTTCCCAGCGTATTGGACGAAGACGACACATCCTACGACCGCATGGGATGAAGACGACACATCCTACGACCGCATGGGATGAAGACGACACATCCTACGATCGCATGGGATGAAGACGACACATCCTACGACCGCATGGGATGAAGACGACACATCCTACGACCGCATGGGATGAAGACGACACATCCTACGACCGCATGGGATGAAGACGACACATCCTACGACCGCATGGGATGAAGACGACACATCCTACGACCGCATGGGATGAAGACGACACATCTTACGACCGCATGGGATGAAGACGACACATCCTACGACCGCATGGGATGAAGACGACACATCCTAGGGCCGCATGGGATGAAGACGACACATCCTACGACCGCATGGGAACATGAACTTGCTTATTGTGTTACATGGGACGCTGAAGCGAATACGACAGCATTTTGTGACACTCACTAATTGAGAAGGCTTTAAGTAATGCATGGAACAGACCGAACTTGTAAACTTTGCTTCACAAACCACAAAGCATATTTTCTCCGACGAATTTTAAATTAAAAAAAATTATGGGCTAATAAATTAGGAAATAGGCATCTTATTACAATCTCAGAATGGTGCACTTGAATTTTTATTCAACTATTATTCAAAGGTTAGTCTTAACACTTAACGTTACATAGTAAACAGTCTTATAAATGAAAGACAAAATAAACTGTATGATGGTCGGTTACTGTGATACATAGTAAACTGTCATATAAATGAAAGACAAAAATAAACTGTACGATGGTCGGTTACAGTGATACATAGTAAACTGTCATATTAATGACGTGGACAGTGCGGGGAGGGGTGCGCCATTGCCCTCACAACAATAAATAGGCCTACGTAGAAATCTTTTGTGGTGTGTTTATTTCATTGGCATGGCTTGCGTGAAAATTTCACAGTCACACCCACTAGCCAAACCTTGGGAACTCCGAAATTCCTTTTCGGTTGCCTCCATCAGATAAATCACACGATTTTCATGAAGCCGCGATTTCGGCTATCCACTCTGTTTGTACCATGAGTTGGTGCGCATTTTGGCTATCCACTCTGTTTGTGCCATGAGTTGGTGCGCATTTTGGCTATCCACTCTGTTTGTACCATGAGTTGGTGCGCATTTTGGCTATCCACTCTGTTTGTACCATGAGTTGGTGCGCATTTTGGCTATCCATTCTGTTTGTGCCATGAGTTGGTGCGCATTTTGGCTATCCATTCTGTTTGTGCCATGAGTTGGTGCGCATTTCGGCTATCCACTCTGTTTGTACCATGAGTTGGTGCGCATTTTGGCTATCCATTCTGTTTGTGCCATGAGTTGGTGCGCATTTTGGCTATCCACTCTGTTTGTACCATGAGTTGGTGCGCATTTCGGCTATCCATTCTGTTTGTGCCATGAGTTGGTGCGCATGTCGGCTATCCACTCTGTTTGTACCATGCGTTGGTGCGCATTTCGGCTATCCATTCTGTTTGTGCCATGAGTTGGTGCGCATTTTGGCTATCCATTCTGTTTGTACCATGAGTTGGTGCGCGTTTTGGCTATTCATTCTGTTTGTGCCATGAGTTGTGCCATAGAATGAAATAAACATTAAGAACGGCTTTCTTTGTTCTTAATCAACAAAGCCACATTCAACTCTCAACAAAGCCACATTCAACTGTCAACAAAGCCACATTCAACTGTCAACAAAGCCACATTCAACTCTCAACAAAGCTGCATTCAACTCTCAACAAAGCCGCATTCAACTCTCAACAAAGCCACATTCAACTCTCAACAAAGCCACATTCAACTGTCAACAAAGCCACATTCAACTGTCAACAAAGCCACATTCAACTCTCAACAAAGCCACATTCAACTCTCAACAAAGCCACATTCAACTGTCAACAAGCCACATTCAACTGTCAACAAAGCCACATTCAACTGTCAACAAAGCCACATTCAACTGTCAACAAAGCCACATTCAACTGCCAACAAAGCCACATTCAACTGTCAACAAAGCCACATTCAACTGTCAACAAAGCCACATTCAACTCTCAACAAAGCCGCATTCAACTCTCAACAAAGCCGCATTCAACTCTCAACAAAGCCGCATTCAACTCTCAACAAAGCCGCATTCAACTGTCAACAAAGCCACATTCAACTCTCAACAAAGCCACATTCAACTCTCAACAAAGCCACATTCAACTCTCAACAAAGCCACATTCAACTGTCAACAAAGCCACATTCAACTCTCAACAAAGCCACATTCAGCTGTCAACAAAGCCACATTCAACTCTCAACAAAGCCACATTCAACTGTCAACAAAGCCACATTCAACTCTCAACAAAGCCACATTCAACTCTCAACAAAGCCACATTCAACTGTCAACAAAGCCACATTCAACTGTCAACAAAGCCGCATTCAACTGTCAACAAAGCCACATTCAACTCTCAGTATTGTTTTCTCCCGATTGCCCTATGTTTTCGTTACAAAGAATAAAAACATAAAATTTGACATATATTACTAAACCAGATTTTTTATTTAACATCACAGTTTCCAAACTTCAAATTATATATATATATATATATATATATATATATATATATATATATATATATATATATATATATATATATAAGCGTGGGTTCCCATCTGGATCTAAAGATTATTTATTTATTAACTGCTAATTATCAAGAAATGTAAATGGCAGAGATTATTCAGCCACTACAACTAAGGCACCATTAACAAATACAAGATAAAATCCACAGAAAAAACATGAATGATACTTAGAGCAACAACAATGACAATCAGCTGCACCTAAAACAACAGCTGCACACATACAACAACAACAGTAACTTTAACAGCAGCAGCACCCAATACAACAACATCAGTACCTAAAACACCAGTTGCAGCACATGCAACAACAACAGTATCTTTAACAACAACAGCAGCACCTATAACAACATCAGCACTTAAAACAACAGTTGCAGCGTATGCAACAACAACAGTATCTTTAACAACATCAGCACCTACAACAACTGCATCACATACAAGAACAACAACAGTATCTTTAACAACAGCAGCGCCTACAACAACATCAGCACTTAAAACAACAGTTGCAGCGTATGCAACAACAACAGTAGCACCTATAACAACACCAGCACACAAAACAACAGCAATAACAAAAGCTAGAACAACAGCAAATGAACAAAAGTCACAGCCACATTCTTCACGTCCATTAATTTCTCAGATGACTGAGGACTTCCATCACAGGTCAGACGCCATCTGTGTCACACATTTAACAACATTGTAATAATGCAAATTCTAAAAAAATTACAACAACAACAACAACAACAACTGAGGGGGGCGTGACATTAAAAACTACATCAATAGATTTCTCTCTCTCTCTCTCTCTCCCTCTATCCCTCCCTCCCTCCTCCCCCCTTTCTCTCTCTCTCTCTCTCTCTCTCTCTCTCTCTCTCTCTCTATCTCTATCACTCTTCTTTCACTCTACCCGTCCCTTGAAGTTAAAAAAGAATTAATTAAGTCACAAAGAATGCTTTACATATTGCGTTGACACATTAATGGTCATATTATTTTGATATTGCCTTTTTCCTCCCTTTGAAAGATGCTTTTATTGTAACAACAAAAGATATTAATAGATATTCATGCAAATCATGTTTCTTCGACCCCCTTAACGAGTTTTATATTTTTCAGACATTGCAAAGTTGATAAAAAAAATATTTACCTGCGCGTGTTATGGTGATGGGACGATTCCGAAATTGTAACCTATTCCTATATATGTAATATGTTTACCGATTACTGTAAACAACGATTCTGATTCCATTCATATCCTCAATATTTGAAATTATTTTTTTACTTTATGGAATGCTCTAAAAAATGTTACATTGTGTTCCAGTAAATCGGATGAAAGATCGGAAAAAGGGTATTATTCCTCCCATTCCGATAACTCACGATATTCCGAAATTCCCCATTTTTAAAAAAAATTCCGATTCCGATGAATCATCCGATCAGTAATTGGTTTATGAGTTGTATAACTTGACGGTAATGCTCATCTGTTAAACGTGTCTCTGTTTAGATGAGTTGGTGAGTTTTTAATTTCCCCACAAATTAATTAATTAGTGATTAGTTTACAATCGAAAACTTAGCAGACGTGTTTATATATAACTATTACGTTTTACTGACAGCACGACAAACGTAGCACATTTTGCTAACAAACAGAAGCAGTTGCGTGTTAAACTCAACAAAAATGTTTCGGTTTTCAGCTGTTTTTGTTTTGATGACTTTGTGCAATGAAGCAGGTAAATAAAACTATCAATTATTTTAGTTAATATTAGTTAGTGATATTTAGTTAAGATGATTTGCGGGATGCAAGAATCACTCTGAAGAATACAATCTTAAAATCAATTTATGATGGGAAGATGGCGTCTCTTAGACTTGTCGTAGTACGTGCCCATGTGTTAAGGCGGGTTTTTATATGTCTATTGGTGAGTCCGTGTGTTAAGGCGGGCTTTTATATGTCTTATTTGTGAGTCAGTGTGTTCAGGCGGGCTTTTATATGTCTGTTGGTGAGTCCCTGTGTTAAGGCGGGCTTTTATATGTCTGTTGGTGAGTCCGTGTGTTAAGGTGGGCTTGTAAATGTCTGTTGGTGAGTCCGTGTATTAAGGCGGGCTTTTATATGTCTGTTGGTGAGTCCGTGTGCTAAGGCGGGCTTATATATGCCGATTGGTGAGTCCGTGTGTTAAGGCGGGCTTTTATATGTCTTATTGGTCAGTCCATGTGTTAAGGCGGACTTTTATATGTCTTATTTGTGAGTCCGTGTGTTAAGGCGGGCTTTCATATGCCGATTGGTGAGTCCATGTGTTAAGGCGGGCTTTTATATGTCTGTTGGTGAGTCCGTGTGTTAAGGTGGGCTTTTATATGTCTGTTGGTGAGTCCGTGTGTTAAGGCGGGCTTTTATATGTCTGTTGGTGAGTCCGTGTGTTAAGGCGGGCTTGTAAATGTCTGTTGGTGAGTCCGTGTGTTAAGGCGGGCTTCTATATGTCTGTTGGTGAGTCCGTGTGTTAAGGCGGGTTTTTATATGTCTATTGGTGAGTCCGTGTGTTAAGGCGGGCTTTTATATGTCTTATTTGTGAGTCCGTGTGTTCAGGCGGGCTTTTATATGTCTGTTGGTGAGTCCGTGTGTTAAGGCGGGCTTTTATATGTCTGTTGGTGAGTCCGTGTGTTAAGGCGGGCTTTTATATGTCTGTTTGTGAGTCCGTGTGTTAAGGCGGGCTTTTATATGTCTGTTGGTGAGTCCGTGTGTTAAGGCGGGCTTTTATATGTCTATTGGTGAGTCCGTGTGTTAAGGCGGGTTTTTATATGTCTATTGGTGAGTCCGTGTGTTAAGGCGGGTTTTTATATGTCTGTTGGTGAGTCCGTGTGTTAAGGCGGGCTTTTATATGTCTGTTGGTGGGTTACGTTTTAAAAAAACAACTACTTTTGTTACTTCTATTCATAGAATCAAAGTAGACTATAACAGTGAAACCGAAAGAACCAATTAGTCTTATCGAACCATTGGAGATAACTTGTACTTTTGACGTAAGTAAAGTCTATTTCACTATGTTCTATTTCAATCAATGTACTTTTGACGTAAGTAAAGTCTATTTCACTATGTTCTATTTCAATCAATGTACTTTTGACGTAAGTAAAGTCTATTTCACTATGTTCTATTTCAATCAATGTACTTTTGACGTAAGTAAAGTCTATTTCACTATGTTCTA
This sequence comes from Bulinus truncatus, assembly GCA_021962125.1. Lineage (NCBI taxonomy): Eukaryota > Metazoa > Mollusca > Gastropoda > Planorbidae > Bulinus > Bulinus truncatus. Next base: position 1,960,911 of record JAGDYQ010000091.1, on the reverse strand, counting down.
TTTCAATCAATGTACTTTTGACGTAAGTAAAGTCTATTTCACTATGTTCTATTTCAATCAATGTACTTTTGACAATTCGAGTCTTTCTGACAATCTGAATAATTTGTGTGTATATATATATATATATATATATATATATATATATATATATATATATATATATATATATATATATCTTCAGTGTAATTAAAATTACTTTTAAAGTTTGATCAAAATGTATTTCATGGTATTTATGAAAGCAATCGAAACGTGCGTTATAAACAAAGTAAACAAACCGTAACGATGTAAAAAAGACCTTTAGAGATGTAAAAAAAAACCTTAACGATGTAAACAAAAAGACCTTGATGTAAAAAAGACCTTACAGATGTTAAATAGATCTTGATAATGGAAAACAGACCTTAACGATGTAATACAAACCTTAACGATGTATTTTTATTGAAAAGAATAAGGTTTTTATTTAAAAATTAATCATTTTAGTATTTTTAGAAATTGGATCAAAGTTTTAAGTTGTGCACAATTCAGACCGGATAGACTCTATTCACTCAGAGGCAGCTCTATAGAAGTTCTCAAATCTTAATGCTATTGTAATTTTGGGCACTAAGTCAAGTTTCATTTGCGGGGCTTAGTGAGAATGTCACAGGCTCGGCCAGTAGCAGCCATATGACTTAACACTCACGGGATTGTCTGCATTTAATGCTGCACAGGATAGTGTACCGGACCTCCTAGACGTTGGGCTCAACTCCGGGCGTGTTTCGTTTACACACACGTATATTTCCCGTGACGCTTCCATGGTCATCGCACTGCCAGCTATGGTGTGGGGTGGGGAGGAGGGGGTTTATATAGGGCAGTGGCGGCGAACCTTTACTGGGGGCCCCTACATGATTGAAGCCTGACAACATTATTTTGCCGTCTGAGCTTTATAACAAAATGTATGCCACACTGCAGTGCCTCATACCCCTTTCCCCCCGGGAGATAGGGGAATAGTGCCCTTAAATCACAATGGGAAACAATAAATTTTTTTGACGTGGCATAGCAGTCAAGCGAAAATGAAAAACTTACTCTCTATAGCTGAGACCCATTAGGCCCGGGGGCCCGATAGGGAGCAATAGGTAGAGCTGAGACCCATTAGGCTCGGAGCCCCGATAGGGAGCAATAGGTAGAGCTGAGACCCATTAGGCCCGGGGCCCCGATAGGGAGCAATAGGTAGAGCTGAGACCCATTAGGCCCGGGGCCCCGATAGGGAGCAATAGGTAGAGCTGAGACCCATTAGGCCCGGGGCCCCGATAGGGAGCAATAGGTAGAGCTGAGACCCATTAGGCCCGGAGCCCCGATAGGGAGCAATAGGTAGAGCTGAGACCCATTAGGCCCGGGGCCCCGATAGGGAGCAATAGGTAGAGCTGAGACCCATTAGGCTCGGGGCCCCGAAAGGGAGCAATAGGCATAACGCCGGCCTTGCTGTGGCGAGGCCCTTCACGTGATAAAAAAATTGTATTGATACAGACAAGCAGAGAGCTTGATGGAGGGCCGATGAACAGAAGTTCAGGACATAAAAACCTTAACAGAAGACTTTCAGGATAATTAAAGCGTTTTGGATAATGACCGTCTACAGACGTTAAGTTTTTGTCCGGCGAACTGCAAAACATTTAGTTGTACATATGAAGGAGTTAATTAAAAATAAGTTTGATGGCGCTTTATTTAATTATTTTTATTTATTTATTTTTTATTTTCGGTTTCACCCTAAAGTAAATACTGATATCGATATTCTACACTATTCTACAGCATGTGAATTTTTTTTCTTTTTTTTTTGTATATATAGATTAAAATATCTTGTTTTAAAGGAATCGATACACGCATAAATAAAAAGTAATGTTCTGTTAATTTTTCTTTTACTCAACGCAGCCCACAGTACAGAGCCCAGGTGAAGTCGGTTACCAACCATACAACATTCAAATATACAATGGTAAGCGTAAAAGGGGTGAATAGTTTCAAACTTAACACCAATTAATTTTTCTCCTTTAATGGCATATAAGTATAAAAAAAACAACACAGTTAGCAACAACAGCATAAAGACAAACAGAAATTTCAGGAACAACATTTTAAACGGTCAACGTATGAAGAACAGTGCTGACCCAATGCCAGCACTGTCAACATTGTTAAAACTGGCCACTGTCAACATTGTTAAAACTGGCCACTGTCCACATGGTTTAAACTGACCACTGTCCACATTGTTAAAACTGGCCACTGTCCACATTGTTAAAACTGGCCACTGTCAACATGGTTAAAACTGGCCCCTGTCAACATGGTTAAAACTGGCCACTGTCAACATTGTTTAAACTGACCACTGTCAACATGGTTAAAACTGGCCACTGTCAACATGGTTAAAACTGGCCACTGTCAACATTGTTAAAACTGGCCACTGTCCACATGGTTAAAACTGGCCACTGTCAACATGGTTAAAACTGGCCACTGTCAACATTGTTAAAACTGACCACGGTCAACATGGTTAAAAACGGCCACTGTCAACATTGTTAAAACTGGCCACTGTCAACATTGTTAAAACTGGCCACCGTCAACATTGTTAAAACTGACCACTGTCAACATTGTTAAAACTGGCCACTGTCAACATTGTTAAAACTGGCCACTGTCAACATTGTTAAAACTGGCCACTGTCAACATTGTTAAAACTGGCCCCTGTCAACATGGTTAAAACTGGCCACTGTCAACATTGTTAAAACTGACCACTGTCAACATTGTTAAAACTGACCACTGTCAACATTGTTAAAACTGACCACTGTCAACATTGTTAAAACTGGCCCCTGTCAACATGGTTAAAACTGGTCACTGTCAACATTGTTAAAACTGGCCCCTGTCAACATGGTTAAAACTGGCCACTGTCAACATGGTTAAAACTGGCCACAGTCCACATGGTTAAAACTGGCCACTGTCAATATGGTTAAAACTGACCACTGTCAACATGGTTAAAACTGGCCACTGTCAACATTGTTAAAACTGGCCACTGTCAACATTGTTAAAACTGGCCCCTGTCCACATGGTTAAAACTGACCACTGTCAACATTGTTAAAACTGGCCCCTGTCAACATTGTTAAAACTGGCCACTGTCAACATTGTTTAAACTGACCACTGTCAACATGGTTAAAACTGGCCACTGTCAACATGGTTAAAACTGACCACTGTCAACATTGTTAAAACTGGCCACTGTCCACATGGTTAAAACTGGCCACTGTCCACATGGTTAAAACTGGCCACTGTCAACATTGTTTAAACTGACCACGGTCAACATGGTTAAAACTGGCCACTGTCAACATTGTTAAAACTGGCCACTGTCAACATTGTTAAAACTGACCACTGTCAACATTGTTAAAACTGACCACTGTCAACATTGTTAAAACTGGCCCCTGTCAACATGGTTAAAACTGGTCACTGTCAACATTGTTAAAACTGGCCCCTGTCAACATGGTTAAAACTGGCCACTGTCAACATGGTTAAAACTGGCCACAGTCCACATGGTTAAAACTGGCTGCTGTCAATATGGTTAAAACTGACCACTGTCAACATGGTTAAAACTGGCCACTGTCAACATTGTTAAAACTGGTTACTGTCAAGATTGTTAAAACTGGCCCCTGTCCACATGGTTAAAACTGACCACTGTCAACAATGTTAAAACTGGCCCCTGTTAACATTGTTAAAACTGGCCACTGTCAACATGGTTAAAACTGGCCACTGTCAACATGGTTAAAACTGGCCACTGTCAACATTGTTAAAACTGGCCCCTGTCAACATTGTTAAAACTGGCCCCTGTCAACATTGTTAAAACTGACCACTGTCAACATTGTTTAAACTGGCCACTGTCAACATGATTAAAACTGGCCACTGTCAACATTGTTTAAACTGACCACTGTCAACATGGTTAAAACTGGCCACTGTCAACATGGTTAAAACTGGCCACTGTCAACATGGTTAAAACTGCCACTGTCAACATGGTTAAAACTGGCCGGACAGGCAAAACAGTAACGAAATAGATCAAAGCAAAAATAATGAAAAAACGTAAATAGTTGGATTGAAATCAATTAGACGAAACAAAAGAGTTTTAAATAAAAGTCATAACTATATTGGTATCATACAATATATAGTATGTGTTTAGTACAATGTGAATCCACAGATCCAAAACACACAAAATAATAAACTTTTTTTTTTTAAATGAGGAAACATGTTCAGGCACTAATATATTTTCGTACAAATATACAAATTTATTTCGTACAGATATACAAATTTATTTCGTACAGATATACAAATTTATTTTCGTACAAATATACAATTCATCTTATTTTTAGCTCAGTGAACACAAAAAGAGAAAAATCGAATTTGGCGTTTTTATGTATATGATGACGTTACACTTTGATTTAAGTTGTTGTTGTTAATGGTTTTGTTTTTGTTTGTTTATTTTTGCTGAAAAACTTTCATTTGGATTCATTTTTTAAAAACAAAAACATCAACAGACAACAAGAAACTTCTAGGGGATATAACCAGCCAAAATCCAGCAGAGGTTAAAGTTGAAAAGGAAAAGCTACAAGCCGAAGGGCATTTATCTTCGAACCTGTTACAATCCTCTTATCTTAAGCTGATTTGGAAGCAGTCAAGGGTCGAGCTTCAGGGAATTTACACCTGCAAGGCTCACGCGAGGAACAAGGACAACCAGGAGACTGAGCTCAGCGCCGGTGCGACCGTCAATGTGCGAAAACCCAGCGGCGGGGAAGAGGCTTCGAACGTGGATAGAATCAATGGCGAAAACGAAAATCACCACGGGAAACGGGGGAAAAGGTCTGAAGACTGCGATAGTTTCAAGACCAATGTAGAAACCAGGCTTTCCAAGATGGAGAGCAAGTCGAACGCTTTAACAGTGTCCACCACTCGACATGTTGAAACTGGTGAAGTGGGCTGCGGTCAGTATGCTGGAGGCTTCAACTTAGTTGACGGTAACAACAAGTACATAGAGGCCCCCATCGTTTTTCAGAAGCCATTTACCAGTCCGCCCATTGTGGTCTACAGCATCAGGCACGCTGACTTAGATAATCAACAGAATACAAGATACTTCACTTATACCAAAGATATCACCAGCAAGGGTTTAAGCTTATCTGTGGGACATTTTCCGACTCTCACGTTTACTTGTTCCAGGTCGTATGGCACGCTTTTAATTAAAAGGTGCTGAGTGTTTCCCTTTATTTAAAACTGATTTTTCTCAGTAATTAGTGAAATGAAGTAACTTTACGATGCTATTTTGTGTGAGCATTCAAATAAATATTTACCTTTCATTGATGTCATTTACTTTGTTGTTGTTGTTGTTTTTATTTTATAAGGTTTTGTTCATTATTTTCTTTAATACTAGCTGTACCCTGCATAACATTTGCATATATTTATATTCCTATAGTTTTGATAAGTAAGCGAGGTTATTTTTGGTTTCGGACAGATCCGATTTTTTTCATGTTTTTTTTTAATTACTATTGTTTACGTTTGACGATTTTAAACTGGAATACTGTTGTATTAATTTTTTTTACTTTCGATTTAACGCAGAACCCACGCCACTATAATTTATATAGATTTAAAAAAAATGTACCCTCTGGTCCTGAGGATCAACGGAGAAAGACAAAGTTTAAAATTCGTGTCTCTGATGACTCAACATATTAAGGAATGTGTGTGACTAGCACCCCTCCCCCCAGTCACCTTTACTTCCCTTGCTAGAGTCAGGAACCTATTTATAGCTGGGCGCAGTGGCGCAACCAGCAAAAAATGCTGGGGGGGGGCTCACATATAGAAAAAAATGCTGAGGGGGGGTTCACATATAGAAAAAAGACAGTTTATATAGTAAAATATGTATGATGATTTGGTCTCCCCCCCCCCCCCGGTTGCGCCACTGGCTGGTGAACTTTATTATTAATCAACTCTCACGAAGACCTCGAGCACAGGACCTGGGTGTCAGGATAGTCGTGCGGTGTAGGGCGGCCCGACTATCGACCTGGGTGTCCCCCGGGGTTCAATCCTAGTTGAGAACCTCGAGATATTTTCAGGCTCCGGTGAAAGTTCTTTAGTTTCACAGGCTTTTCACAATGGGCGCCTGACATAGGTGTAAAAATGTACAGGCCTACACATACACGCGCAAAGACAGGAACATAGAGACTTGTGTGTTGAGTTCACCGGAGTACAAAACGATTTGAGAATATATGCCGGGGGCATTTACTGACCACTCTGGGGACGCCTGGGTAAGTGTTGTGTCACTGGGTAAGTGTTGTGTCAAGTGTTGTGTCACTGGGTAAGTGTTGTGTCACTGGGTAAGTGTTGTGTCAATTGTTGTGTCACTGGGTAAGTGTTGTGTCACTGGGTAAGTGTTGTGCCACTGGGTAAGTGTTGTGTCAATTGTTGTGTCACTGGGTAAGTGTTTTGCCACTGGGTAAGTGTTGTGTCACTGGGTAAGTGTTGTGTCACTGGGTAAGTGTTGTGTCACTGGGTAAGTGTCGTGTCACTGGGTAAGTGTTGTGTCACTGGGTAAGTGTTGTGCCACTGGGTAAGTGTTGTGTCAATTGTTGTGTCACTGGGAAAGTGTTTTGCCACTGGGTAAGTGTTGTGTCAAGTGTTGTGTCACTGGGTAAGTGTTGTGTCACTGGGTGAGTGTTGTGTCACTGGGTAAGTGTTGTGTCAATGGGTAAGTGCTGTGTCACTGGGTAAGTGTTGTGTCAAGTGTTGTGTCACTGGGTAAGTGTTGTGTCACTGGGTAAGTGTTGTGTCACTGGGTAAGTGTTGTGTCACTGGGTAAGTGTTGTGTCACTGGGTAAGTGTTGTGTCACTGGGTAAGTGTTGTGTCACTGGGTAAGTGTTGTGTCAAGTGTTGTGTCACTGGGTAAGTGTTGTGTCACTGGGTAAGTGTTGTTGTGTCACTGGGTAAGTGTTGTGTCAAGTGTTGTGTCACTGGGTAAGTGTTGTGTCACTGGGTAAGTGTTGTGTCACTGGGTAAGTGTTGTGTCACTGGGTAAGTGTTGTGTCACTGGGTAAGTGTTGTGTCACTGGGTAAGTGTTGTGTCAAGTGTTGTGTCACTGGGTAAGTGTTGTGTCACTGGGTAAGTGTTGTGCCACTGGGTAAGTGTTGTGTCAATTGTTGTGTCACTGGGTAAGTGTTTTGCCACTGGGTAAGTGTTGTGTCACTGGGTAAGTGTTGTGTCACCGGGTAAGTGTTGTGTCACTGGGTAAGTGTTGTGTCACTGGGTAAGTGTTGTGTCAAGCGTTGTGTCACTGGGTAAGTGTTGTGTCACTGGGTAAGTGTTGTGCCACTGGGTAAGTGTTGTGTCAATTGTTGTGTCACTGGGTAAGTGTTTTGCCACTGGGTAAGTGTTGTGTCAAGTGTTGTGTCACTGGGTAAGTGTTGTGTCACTGGGTGAGTGTTGTGTCACTGGGTAAGTGTTGTGTCACTGGGTAAGTGTTGTGTCAAGTGTTGTGTCACTGGGTAAGTGTTGTGTCACTGGGTAAGTGTTGTGTCACTGGGTAAGTGTTGTGCCACTGGGAAAGTGTTGTATCAAGTGTTGTGTCACTGGGTAAGTGTTGTGTCAAGTGTTGTGTCACTGGGTAAGTGTTGTGTCACTGGGTAAGTGTTGTGCCACTGGGTAAGTGTTATGTCAAGTGTTGTGTCACTGGGTAAGTGTTGTGTCAAGTGTTGTGTCACTGGGTAAGTGTTGTGTCACTGGGTTAGTGTTGTGTTACTGGGTAAGCGTTGTGTCACTGGGTAAGTGTTGTGTCAAGTGTTGTGTCACTGGGTAAGTGTTGTGTCACTGGGTAAGTGTTGTGTCACTGGGTAAGTGTTGTGTCAAGTGTTTTGTCACTGGGTAAGTGTTGTGTCACTGGGTAAGTGTTGTGCCACTGGGTAAGTGTTGTATCAGGTGTTGTGTCACTGGGTAAGTGTTGTGTCAAGTGTTGTGTCACTGGGTAAGTATTGTGTCACTGGGTAAGTGTTGTGTCACTGGGTAAGTGTTGTGGCAAGTGTTGTGTCACTGGGTAAGTGTTGTGTCACTGGGTAAGTGTTGTGTCATTGGGTCGGTTGGTCACCATAAGCTTGGCGAGCGTTTAGAGCTGATCTGCTGCAATTGATCAAGATAAAATAGGGCTTTATTGAGTTCGATTATTATCCTAACTGCTGTTGATCAAGATAAAGTACATCTGTATTGAGTTCGATTTTTCTGTTAATGTTTTTTTCAGAAACATAATTCTTTATAATTTATGAGGCTTATTAAAATTCTGTATTTTGAAATGGGTTAGAATTGTCTACAGTTTAAAAAATAGTTTTTATTTTTAAGATAACAATTCCCATGTCTGTTTAAAAAGTACATTCAGTTTGATATTTTCACATATTTATAATAAATCAGGAAGCCAGCTATCAATGTTTTCTTACCAACTGCATAACATAGTTATACCATCGGTCTGATAATATATCACTTAGGTGTTTAATCGTTGAACAAAGGGGGCGGGGGGGAGATAGGAGGATTAACACCCGGGTGGCTGGTAGGCTAGGCGTGGCTTAGTGAGTGTTTAACACCACATGTTTGAATATTTTCTATATGCTAAAGTCTTCGTACAAATTAAATGATGTATCAGCGATCAGCTTGTTCATTCATTAAATTGAAGAGAATGTTGAGTGCAAGTTAGGCATCACGCTACCAAACGTACGCCTCCATATTTCAACAGACGGGCCCAAATCTCACACCCCGACAGGTTTGATCAGTGGGCTTACCGCAGCCCTGGGGGATGGGAAGTTGATTTTTTTGTTACATTGTTTTGATTTACGTTGTTACTGCCGCTCACTTCTGCTCAGCTCCCGTTAACCTCTCATTCATGGACAGTCCCGAGAGAGAGATACACCACGGTATATAAAAAAGGAAATAATTTCATGTTTCTAGGGCGGCCAGTACCGGTCCGCGGCCCCGAGGGGGGGGGGAGGAAACGCTGTTATAAACCACATATGAGACCCCCATTTTTTGTCGTTTCATAATTTCATCTCCACCACTACTCCTTGGCTGATATTCGAAAGTGACTCTGTAAAACTTACATTAGGGACAGAAGCATAAACAACTATCCATTCTCTCAGCGAAAGTCGAACCTGAGACCTTTCAGGTTGACAGCGCACGGACCTCCGTTCCCATGCCGATCTTCTATTTATAGAATGACAGAACAACTATTAGAGTAAGAAATATCTAATACATAATTGTCTAGCCTGACGTATGTACGGGCGAGCGAGCGTGTGTGTAACTTCCGCGGCTTAAAATAGACTGGGGAATTCCAACATTTTCGTCTCACTCAAGGGGAGTGAAATCTTGCTCGGCTAAAAATAGTCTTGGGAATTCCAAGTAGTGCGCAAATTATGTAAAGTTGTAAAGATGGTAGAAGGAAAACAACTCAATTATAAGGAGTCAACTAATTACGTCACATTTTCGCGGAATTAAAAAAAAATCAATAAACCAGTGTTACGTTTGTGTTTGGGGGAGGGGGGGGAGGGTGCGCTAATGAGAAAGAAGCAAGAAACTTTAAAGTATACTCGCTTGCATTCGCGTGTTGCTATTTCTTGAACATGATAAAACAAAATAAAGAACTGTTTGGAAATGAGTCCTTTAAAATAATATTAATGAATTATGCATTTTTAATTATATGGAGTAGTGTGCGCAAATTATGTAAAGTTGGATGTTAGATTCAAAGTTTAATAGTCGGGTTTGTTTTTGTTAAGCTTCTATAATGAGGATTGTATTCTTTGGGATGAATTTTATAAAATATGAACTTTATTTGATGTATTATTAAGTGTCCCTTAATAATCTGTTAAAATATTATGAAGGAATTAAGATTTTAAGAGTTTTACCATCGGGGGTTGTTTATGTTAAGATTGTGTACCCATAGTGAGGATTATTTTCTTTGGGATGAACTATTAAATATATGCACTTTATTAGGTGTCCCTATTCTCAAATGTATTTTGGCTACAATAATCTGTTCATATCCTTGGGGGCCACTGAGAGTATATAGACTGATTGTTAAAGCACTCAAATATATTTTTCACTATTTTTAACTCCAACTGTGTGCCTACTCGCCGGTCCTGGTACCGGGTCTTTGATCTAGTTATACATAATAAATAAACAAAAAAAAGTACTGTCTTTTAGAAGTACAATGTAATTTTAACAGTAAATATTTGATTATTTATTCATTTGTAATATACCAACAATAAAAAAAAACAACAACCAAAAACTAACAACAGCAATACTTAGTTTTTTTAATAAGTTCAGATGGACTTATCTCAGATAACAAGTTTAATACAAAAAGGAAAAAAAAATCGTTCTAATATTAAAAAAGTGAGATTTCTTTAATTAAAAGCGTGCCATACGACATGGATCGAGTAAATATGAGAGTCGGCCCATGTCCCACAGACAAGCTTAAACCCTTGGCTGGTGATGTCTTTGGTAGAAGTGAAATATCTGGTATTCTGTCGGTTATCTAAGTCAGCGTTTTTGATGCCGTAGACCACAATGGGCGGGCTGGTAAACGGTTTCTGAAAAACAATAGGTGTCTCTTTGTACTTGGTGCCACCATCAACTAAGTTGAAGCCCCCAGCAAACTGACCGCAGCCCACTTCACCAGTTTCAACATGTCGAGTGGTGGACACTGTTAAAGTGTTCAATTTACTCTCCATCTCAGAAAACCTGTTGTCTACTGTAGCCGTGAGATTTTGAATATTTTCAGATATTCTCATCTGTTCCTTATAGTACACCTCGTTTTTATCATTAATCTTATCAATCAAATTAGCATGGATATTTAAAAAGGTCATGACCTCTTCACTGCTGGGTTTCTGGACACTGACGCTCACGGTGGTGGTAAACACGGTCTCCATGTTGTCCTCGTTGCGCGCATGCGCTGTGCAAGTGTAGTTACCTTGAAGCCCGAGCCTTGATCGTTTCCACGTCACCTTAAGATACGATGAAGAGTTAGAGCATAAATGACCTTCAGCTTGCAAATTTTCCTTATCATATTTAGCCTTGGCAGGTCCGTACTTAGAAATGGCACCCAGAAGTGTGTGTCTATCTGTTGTTTTTTTTTAAATAAATCAAGTTGAAAATATTGATTATATTAAAACAAGCAATTTAAGTCTTTTCCGTTTCGGACAAAAGACATTTTAGAGCATTTTCGTTACGATAAATAGAGAGGGAAGTAATCATGTTGAATAACTGTTACAAAAATAAATAATGATTACGCCCCTTTGATTAGCTTTTAGCATTTATATTTAAAATATAAGCAAAAACGGTACTTAAAACGACCCTTTTTCGGCCCTCAGAGGTCAGATCGCGAAATAAACTTTTGATGTACACTTGGCAGGCCAAGACCTACAAAATGATATATACATCATGGGTCTAGGACTTATGGTTGTTGAGATCTAGGGTGATGACGGACAGACAGACAGACAGACAGACAGACAAAACGGGGACAATAGAGCATTTTTTTTCGAAAATGCTCAAAAAATAAATAACAACTAAAGAACTAGGCTGCATTTTATGTATACACCGTTGTCCATGATAATAATCCATTTGAGTTTTACACGCTCACGATCTCAAGGAACATATTAGAAATATGAGTATTATGCTTTGTTTTATTAGCTCGGGGCTTAACAAAGTAGCGCAAAAAAAAATATTAGAAAATAAAACTAAAAAAGAAATGTCTATTTATCGCTTATTCATTTGTAGCGCCAAACAAAAATATAAAAATAGCAGATTGTCGAAAAGTGGTGAAATTTTGTTACATTGCATTGTGCGACTTGCACGTCCGTGTGTCAAGTTCCCCGCGAAGATGATACGTCTATCTCTTACATCATTGGTTCCCTCAACCCATATCTCGTCGCAGACCGGTCGACGTTTGATCATTTTAACGTGGCCCGGAGGTGGAGGGGAGGGGAGAGAGACGTTGATTAATCGAATTTTAAATAAAAAGGAAATAATTCCTTGGGCGGCCCACTACCATTTGATCCACGGAGTGGTACCAGTCCGCGGCCCGGGGTTTGGAGGACCACGGTCTTAGATTCCCACTAACGGGACGATTTTTTGTTGTGGCCCTTGTTTCTGCTCTAACAGACAGCGACTGATCTTGGCTAAAGATATTTACAGGAATACAACTAGAACAAAATAATATGATTACCATTCAAGATGTTCATATAGTAAGGGAGGTAGTCATTGTTTCCTTCTTGTCGCTGTCCCTGAAATTAATTGGGGAAATGCAGGATAATTTTTTCGGTCCAAAGTTTGAGAAAAGTGAACATTGTCGAAAATACATAGATGCGGATATGACGTCAACACAGTAACATACAGCCAGATAGTCAGTCAGACAGGGATATAGACAGCTAAACAGACTAAAAGAGAGACACATATAAAAGAGAGATAAAGCTAAGATACAGACAGAAACAGCGAGAGATTAATGATTCGACATAAAGATAAACAGAAGTACAATGTACAGATAGACAACTTACAGATAGACAACTTACAGATAGACAACTTACAGATAGACAACTTACAGATAGACAACTTACAGACAGACAACTTACAGATAGACACACAAGACAGACCTATAAATTAATAAGAGACAGTGGTGCACTGGAAGATCCCACAACGTACCTGAAATGTACAACTTAACTGTAAGGGCGTCAACAATTCTTTTGGAGACTTTGGGTGCACTGTCAATGTGAGCTTCGAGGCTAAATATGATAGACAAATTATAAATACAATATATATATATATATATATCTAATACATAATCGGCTTGCCTGGCGTGCGTACGTTCGCGTGCGTACGTGTGTATAATTTGTAAAGATGGTCAAAGGGATATAACTCAATTATAAGGAGTCACTCGCCGGTCCGGGTACCGGTCCTTTGATCTAGTATACACACACACACACACACATATATATATATATATATATATATATATATATATATATATAAATATATATATATATATATATATGTTTGTCTCTGTGTGTGGGTGCGCGCCTGGCATTCATTTTAAGATCTTTTTAGATACACTTTTACATATAAATATACTTGTAAGAAAAAGTAACTATAATAACTTATAAATAATGTGAAATGGATACATTTTCATGAGCTGATTCATTTAAGCCATGGGGCATCGGTGCAGACCAAGCGTTTATATTGTTGTTGTGTACAGGATCTTGTTGGGCATCTCTAATTTGTCTCATTCGTTAACATTTCTCCACAATATGTCTGCATTCTTCAAGTTCAACATCCCGACTGCCTCTAGAACACCACACGCACCAAAGAAACTCAGCGCTGCGCAATTCACAACTAATACACAACAGCATAGCCTAAGTTTCTGTTTCCTCTGGCATACTGTGTGATACTGTGGCTACATCTCTGGCATACTGTGTGATACTGTGGCTACATCTCTGGCATACTGTGTGATACTGTGGCTACATCTCTGGCATACTGTGTGATACTGTGGCTACATCTCTGGAATACTGTGTGATACTGTGGCTACATCTCTGGCACACTGTGTGATACTGTGGCTACATCTCTGGAATACTGTGTGATACTGTGGCTACATCTCCGACATACTGTGTGATACTGTGACTACATTTCAGACATACTGTGTGATACTGCGGCTACATTTCAGACATACTGTGTGATACTGTGGCTACATTTCAGACATACTGTGTGATACTGTGGCTACATTTCAGACATACTGTGTGATACTGTTTCTACATTTCAGACATACTGTGTGATACTGTGGCTAGCCCAGCGTTCATTCGTTACTACCCCAGGTGACCATATCATGCACCCATTCCTCCGGGTGGATATTGTGGGAGACCCCAGATATGAGAAACGTTTTGGAAATCACAGTGAAATTTTTTTTTCTATCCGGGGAAAACAATGTCACGTGTTGCAAGCTGTGCTAACATTTTCATCCCAGTCAAACATAAACATCGTTTACATGTTTTTAATAAAAAAAAATACTTGCCAATTATTGGACGAAACGGAAACATCAAAAGACAGAATAAAAGTAACTTCCTTTCATGCATGTTTAATCAAGCAGGCTTATCTAAACTGCAATATATAAAAACAAACATACATATTTATATATGACGAAATGCTACAAATGAAGTATTTAATGAACAGATTGGTTAAAGTTGTGTATTAAGTCTATTTTTAAATCGAGTGGGGTGTTTAATGAATTTTTACACCGTTCGAGGTTGTTCGGATAATAACTTTGACAACATATGGCGAAAAATTTTATTCTAGTGAACATGCTGTTTACCTTAAATATAATAATGAGAGATCGTAAGAGAGAGAAAGAGAGAGATAGATAGATAGATAGATAGATAGATAGATATATAGAGAGAGAGACAGAGACAGAGAAACAGAGAGATAGACAGAGTCAGAGAGAGAGAGAGAAAGAGATAGAGAGACAGAAAGAGAGAGACAGAAAGAGAGAGACAGAGATAGAACAGAGAGAGAGATATACAGTCAGAGAGAGAGAGAGAGAGAGAGAGAGAGATCGTAAGAGACAGAGAGAGAGACAGGCAGAGAGACAGAAAGAGACACACAGAGAGAGAGAGAGAGAGAGAGAGAGAGAGAGAGAGAGAGAAAAGGTAAGAGCGCGATATCAACGCAAGTATAATCGATAAAAATCGATTAATACATTTTTGTTTATTCATACAAGATTATCTGTCATTGTATTCCAGTGGTAGCTAATACATTTGACTCTTAAAATGCATACGGCTCTTCGGTGAGTTTTGTTGCGTCTCAGAAAGAGCCATTTACTATTTTATTACTTTTGACTTTTTTCACTTAGATAGAATTGGGTTATTTACTTGATTTTTTCACGCAACTTTAAAATAACAGCGTTTGGGTAAAAAGTAACGCATTTGGGTATTGCGTTAGAAAATTTAATCGCGTAATTATTTAACGCGTTAATCGCGCGATAAAGGCGATTAAACATCAGCCCCTATATAAAAAGGGCTAAAACATTGAACAGCATTCTTTTGGCGCCCCTTAATATTTCGGCGCTCTTTGCGGCTGCACAACCTGCAGTACCCTTCCTACGTCCTTGCTTTCACCTGAGACAATACTAGAAAGTACTGGAAAGTACTAGAAAGTACTGGTAAGTACTAGAACGTAATCGAAAGTACTAGAAAGTACTTGAAAATACTGGGAAAAATAGAAAGTACTAGAAAATACTGGAACGTACTGGAAAGTACTAGAAAGTACTGGCAAGTACTAGAAAGAATAAATGCTATATTTCAAACACATTCAATGAAGTAGATTAATTTTGTTTTTATCAAGTATGATTTTAAAGAAAACAATTTTATTTCATGGTATAAACAAAAAAAAAAAGAAACTTTCAGATATTTATAAAGCTTGTAAATTCAAAAAACATTGCTGAGGGAAAAAAGAAACCTTTACCACTCGCATGGAATCTGATAATAAGAGTCAATATGACATTATTAAACAGGGTGTAATATGCTATCCCTATGATGTAGTTTCTAATTCTCGTATATGTTAGTCATGGCCTTATTAACATCCTGGTGAATATTGTTAACACTTTGGCAAAATATGTTATTGCTGAGAAATTGCTGTTTATCTGAATGGTGTGTTAACATTGACTGACAGACCAACGTGTAGATAGATAGATAGATTTGATAGATAGATATATATGTAGATAGATTTAATAGATAGATAGATAGATAGATAGATAGATAGATAGATAGATAGATAGATAGACAGACAGACAGACAGATAGATAGATAGATAGATAGAGGGTTAGACTATTTCATTAATTGACTGGTAAACTGACAGGTTGTTAGGTATCTACCCATTAAATTAACTAAATAATAATAATATTTCATTGAGGTTTCTTTTAAAAAAATAAACTAATGCTATATGTCCACACAAATTTAATACCTTACATTGGTTTACATAGTGCACCCCGAGCAGATCTAGCGCTGGGTACGCCACTGAATATTTGTTTGTTTTATTAGGATCGGCTACATGTTTTATAGCTGAATTTTATGTTTAAATCCCTTCCACCCCCCTACCGCTTCCCCCCCCCCCTTGAGCGAACCGAGTGATATTTGAAACAAGTGTCACCTTACACACATACATTTAGGGCGGAATACTCTGTACAAGGGACATCACTCCCTGATGTCAGGGACTTTTAAGCTCAATTTAAACGGTTGTCTTTCTTTCCTTGTCTTTCTCTGAAGAAAAAAATAAAGATATTTTGAATCAAAACAAGAACTTTACTAACGGGATAATTATAATTATCATGTACTTGATAATACATGCACCGAAATCCCCCCCCCCCAAATCCTCAGTACTGTATGTGTCACTCGTCACAAACCCCCACATAATGTAAGGGGCCGTTTCGTGGTACACACCCCCTCCCCACGCCCCCCCCCACTCCACCTATTCCATCCATAACGACACAATGTAGAGAAACATGAATGAATTGAAGACCACATGCATATCGCTTTTTTTTTCCTCTGTTAAGGTAAAGTCAATTTGTAAATAAATTAAAAACAAACAAGGAACACTAATTCAATTGTGGGGGAACCCCCCTATCTAGTATCTACCCTCAACCCCCGCCCCTAGCACTGTTGACAGAGAAAATACTGCGACGTACAATCCTCCCTGGCAAACAAATTAAAGACTTCCGTCACATGTACTCTCGCCTGTTACCTGGCACAGTTGTTTTGTTTTTTTTTATTTAAAACCCCTTTTGATTGGATCACGCGCTCGTCTGCTGTTTGTGTGACACGCGTGACGCGAGGTGCAAGTCGCAGACACTGACCTTAAATCTTGGGTTTGTCAGGTACCACAAACTTTTTCAATGTCCTTGGGGGTTTGAAATAGGGGCAGCTTCCTCATTTAAGGTGACCAGACGTTCCAGTTTTCGAATCATCCCGATCTGTGCCAGTCAATCTCTGACTCGGAACTCATCAATATATTATTACCTTCAAAACACATCTTTCACTTTTTGTCTGTCACCAGTGAATCCTGATTCACACAAGTTTTTGTTTCACCTTGAGCCGATCGTATAGATATGCCTACTAGAGAGCAAACTAAGAGATTGGGGGGGGGGGAGGGAGGGACTCCTTCAGGGGGCTTTTAGTTTTCCAGCCTTAATTGTGTTCAATTGCGTCACTTCTCATGCCTTCCCGGACTAAAATTATTTCACAGTTGCTAGTTGTCAGAGTGGGGGGGGGGGGGAAGGGCCATTTTTCAAAGATTTTGATTTTTTGAGGCCCAATCTTTGCGACAGGTGGCCTTATCTGCGGACAGGCAAAAAACAGTAACGAAATAGATTCAAAGCAAAAATTAGGAAGAACGTAAATAGTTGGATTACAATGAATTAGACGAAACAAAAGAGTTTTTAAAAAGTCTTATACTATAGTGGTATCATACAATATTGTTGAATGTTCTCACGGTTTATTTACTGAACGTACAGGCCTGGATTCCATACGAGAGCATTTAATGATTACAACCATGGGCTTCGCTAGGAATTTTTCCAGGGGGGGGGGCGTAAATATTCCAGGGGGGGGGCAAATAACAACTTTATGACATTTTTTTTAAATGTAAGGAGGGGGTGGGGAGCAAATGCCCCCCTCTTATATGACATTTTTTCATAATGTAGGGGGGGGAGCAAATGCCCCCCTCTTATATGACATTTTTTCATAATGTAGGGGGGGGAGCAAATGCCCACCTCTTATGTGACATTTTTTCATAATGTAGGGGGAGGCAAATGCCCACCCCCTTGCCCCCCCCCATGAATACGCCCATGATTACAACAGTAAATAATTGTGGCCACTGTTCTTTTTTTTTTCTTATTGTGACTTCGTTACTCTATCTCTCTTGCTGTTCTACGTCATCGCTGCAGCCCGTCACCGCGTTCAACGACAAACTGCACGGTGCGTTGACACAGGGAATAATAACACAGCCCCCCCCCTCTTAAGTTTTTTCGTCTCGAACAGACATTTCACGGATGTGATATTATGCAGGGTGCTGAGTAGCTTTGAGACTTTAGATCCCATCAACCGAAGTAGAGTTTTCTGATTGAGCAGGTAGTCAGAAGAATTAGACTTGACAATCACAGTCTTCACGTTGTGTGAGAAACCGAGCCCGCTTACGCTCTCAGTGTGACAGTAAATGTCAGCTTTGAGCATGTCTTGCGTCAGGTAGAACACGATGACGTTCAGTTCGGTGCGTGTGGGGATGTCGAGCTGTGAATTCTGCATGCGTTCATTCTCTCCTGAACACACATTCAGCCGCAGGATCTCCGTGCAATATTTAGCATCCGGTATGCTGAACTTCCCATTGATGTGACCCAACATGATCAGGGAATCGTTGGCGTAAACAAACATGACGATGGCGAAACACATTGTGTGGCAGAAACGAAGTATTTTGAGTTTGATTACTCTCTCTGTAAGACTCCTGTTCATTACTACTGAAGATTTATCTGGTTCCGAACATAACGTAGTCACAGTTCCACTTACACAGCATATCACGTAGGCGGAAAACACAAAGTAGCAGCAAAGCAGTGTTTTGAGTTTGACAGAGCTAGGATGAATGTACAATGTACTGACTAGGTTAAAGTCAATGGCCAGGTTAGTCTCTGTCCTGCTTCGTTCGCCTCTGCACCGATATGCTCTGCACATCTCCGCGCTCCTCTGTATCTTTCGTCTCTGCTCGTCAGGTGGCTCATCTCGGTTCACCAGCGTCTCATGTGGCTCATCTCGGGTCACCAACATCTCATGTGGCTCATCTTGGGTCATCAACGTCTCAGGTGGCTCATCTCGGGTCACCAACGTCTCAGGTGGCTCATCTCGGGTCACCACCGTCTAAAGTGGCTCATCTCGGGTCACCAACCTCTCAGGTGGCTCATATTGGATCTTCGACGTCTCCAGTGGCTCATCTTGGGTCACCAACGTCTCAGGTGGCTCAACTCGGGTCACCAACGTCTCAGGTGGCTCATCTCGGGTCACCAACGTCTCAAGTGGCTCATCTTGGGTCACTCTTCCACCCTAGTTACGCCTCAGTGTGCGTTTGTGAGGTGTTTCCATCAGGTAAAGATTTTACCCCTCCCCCCCGGGATCAGCTAGCTAGCTTGTAGCAGGGGTGGACTGGGCCGCCGGGACATCGGGAATCTTCCCGGTGGGCCGCCAGGACCGGTGATATAATAATTAATAAATAATATGCGGTGATATTAGAGGCAACTACCAAAATGGCGGTCCATAATGTCCAAACCAACAGCGGCCGTACTCTTACGTAATAGAGAGCTCCGTACTAGGGATGTTCACGGTTAACCGCCATGTTAGAATTTACATCTTCCATTCTACTTCCGTTGAGTTTGCTTTGATAAAAATTCTTTTTTATTTGTTAGTTAATAATAATTAGTATTAATTAAATAAAATATTTTAAGTTTATGAGTGATATAAATTCAAAATGTAAATGTAAAGGTGGTGAGGAGAAATTAAGAGATAAGAAACTAAAAATTCTTGGTAAAGATGGAGCTAAATGCCGAAATCTAGTCGATTTATTTAAAGCCACTCCTATTCAAACTTAAGACACCGTCTCTCAACAAACACCTTCTACAAGTACACAACCCGACACAAATCAAAGCGATGACAACAATCAGCATTCAGTAGTACCAACAAACTTGATTCCCACCTTACATTTAGAAAATGTTACGGAGTTAACTGACAACACAATATTTATGAAAACAACGTTGGCAGTGGCAGATCTAAATCCCGAAAATGATACTTCAGTTATCGATGATAAAAACAATACATGTAGTTACTATTTCAAACGTCCTCGACAGAATACTTTACAATCATTTTTTTTTAAATTTCACCCAATACAACCAAGTGCGAGTGAAACTGATCTACCATTTACAAATGCGCATCGAGTATTTTTCAGAAGCAATGGTATCAATAGGAATTGGGTGTCATACTGTAAAGAATCTAAAGCTTTGTTTTGCACAGTATGCTTAGCATATGGCAAGACTGACGATATGAACTCATTCACAACGGGAATGAATTCCTGGAAACATGTGCATCAAAGATTAGAGGAACATGAAAACAGCAAATATCACGAGAAATGTGTGGAAGCTTATATAATGTCTGTAAGTGAAAAAACATTTATAGCAATTTATTCTCTCAGCAAAATAAAAACAAGGTGCCGACAAGTTCAAGAAAAGAGACAAGTGCTGTAAAGAGTAATTGAGATTCTGAAAATGATTGGAAAACGTGGTCTTAGTTATCGGTCAAAAAATGATGCTGCCTATATATTAAACGACGATACAATCGATCATGGAAATTTCTTGGAAATATTATTACGCTTGTCAAATTTTGACCCAATAATTAAAAAAACATCTTGATATGGTAATTGAGAAAAGTAATGACAGACATGCATCTAATTTGGCGAATAAGGGGAGAGGAAATTTGATTACCCTCATATCAAAGACGACATTGAATTATATCATTGATGCAATAAGAAAAATAATAAAGAAAACCATTTCGGAGGAAATTAAATCTGCTGGTATGTTTTCAGTTCAATTAGATACAACTCAGGATGTAAGTGTGAAGGACCAATGTCTAATAATTATAAGATATGTAACAGATGAAGTTTATGAGCGATTGATATGCGTTGCAAACTGTACATCTTCTACTGGAAAAGGTATGTTTGAATTATTTCAAGAGAAACTCATTGAATGTAACATAAATATTGAATATTGCGTCGGTAATGCTACAGATTACAGATGGCGCAGCCAATATGCAAGAACAGTACAATGGGTTTACTAAATGGCTGAATGACGTTGCACCTCATCAAATTCATGTCTGGTGCTACGCACATGTATTGAATCTTCTTCTAAGTGATACCACTCAAACCACGACCTCTTCAATTAGCCTATTTCAACTGCTTAACGCATGTGCGGTGTTCTTTAGAAAATCGTATAAAAGAATGGATGTTTGGGTCGCTCACCAACAGAAATCTAGACACCAAAGATGGTGGGCTAAAGAAAGTGCGTTAAAAAAAATATTTTTAAATTTTGATCATCCAAACTCATCATTGTTCATTGAATTGATTTATACTTTACAAGAACTAGCACAATCAGGGATACATCTCAAACTTTACTAGATAAGTTTATCAAGTTTGAAACGGTTGTCACTGCAAAACTATACTTAAGAATATTCCAGAACACAGGATCGCTTTCTAATTATTTACAAACCACCTGAATGGATGCACTGCAAGCATACCGTAATGTAGATTGTACTGTTTAGTTGTTAGAAAATATTTCAAGAGATTTCGATGGTGTTCTCGACAGTGCCAAACGATTTGTGTCCTGGGCTAATAACAAGTTGGAAGAAGAAAATGTTGAAATTACCATTGAGGAAAATTTTGTAGAGAAACGTTTACACAAACCAAAAGCGATGTATGATGAGAGAAGAACGCACGAGGTAGTAGGAAATAATGCAGCGGACAGATATCGCATTGAAGTTCATAACTGCATCATGGACAAAATTGTAAAAACTATTGAAAAGAGATTTGAAAGTCACGATTCATTATACACAGATATCGCCTGTCTTGATCCACAGAATTTTGAGGATATTAAACAACAAGGTTTGGCTACATCAGCGATGCAGCGCCTTAGCAGTATTCTCGTTAAATTCGATGAAAGCGCCACAGCGACTATTCTCAGAGAAGAGTTAACTGACTTTGCGCAGAAATGGGACAAATTAAAAATTCTGTTCCCGACGAATACCTTCTCCAAATGTTCGATGATTCAGTAGAGTTGAGTATAGGACAGCGTCAGTGAAGATTCGCCACATGAACTCTGGGATGACCAAGTTGTGGATAAGAGTGAGAAACTTCAAAAATGCAAATTTTGCTACAAATGTCATGTTTGCTGATTTTCTGTACTACATAAATACAGTTTCTATGGGCAAACATACAAACATATCTTTAGTGCATATAAACTTTTACTGACTCTGTCTTCTACCCAAGTAGCTTGTGAGAGATCTTTCTTTGAAATACATTAAAAATATCTTTCGAAGCTCATTGTCATCTACACACCTTGAAGCTTTCATGCGTATGTCAACAGAAACCGATGTTTTAAGTGAACTAAATAGTGACACAATTATAAATCATGTAGCCGAAATGGCACCCAGCTTAAAGACGTTGCTTATACTATAAACACCATCACAGTGAGTCCGAATAAATTGATTTATAACTTGAATTGACACATTCTTGATATTTTATATACAATTATAAATTATATATTCCATATATCGTTTTTTTTGTTACTGTATATTGTATTTTGTAAAGTGACCCATGATTTTGGAGGCCTCGGCCCTCAGGTTTGGATATAAAAAATTCACAAGGAAAATAAAATTCATGAAGATAGGACCGCTTTTTTTTCCCAGGGCCGCTTGAGCTCCACAGTCCACCCCTGGGTGGTAGAAGCCCTGGTACACAGTTGATACAAAAATAATTAAAAGCCTATAATCTAGCATAATGAAATATTCTATTCATAAGTAAAAGGCGTCCCGTAGCACTTACCAACATCTTACACTCCATGTGTCCTTCAAAATGGTCGAAACTGCGGTGAGGGGGGTGGGGTGGAGGTCGAAATAGAACCGTGCATGCCAGGGCATCATAGTGTTAACATATATTTTTTTAAAATAAAACTAATTTTTTTAATGGTTTCATATTTTCATCTCCACCAATACTCCTTGACTGATGTTTGGAAGTGACTGTAAAAAAAGTACATTAGTGACAGAAACATAACAAAAAAATTAAATTAAACTTATCCAGTCTCTCAGCGAGAGTCGAACCTGAGACCTTCAGGTCGACAGTACACGGATATCCGATCTCATGTGATCCTCTGTTCATATAGTGACTGAACAAATTTCAGAGTAAGAAATGTTAAACATATAAACAAACAAAAAGTACTGTCTTTTAGAAGTATTATTAATTATATATATATATTAGGGTGATAAAAAAAATTTTTTTTTATGAAACCACTTCCAATCGAGGAACTTTTATGTGTAATTTAAGAATATAAATTGCATTTTTTATTTTTTTTTTAAAAGTTCACCCACCTCCCTCTTTTTCGGAAGAAAAAAATGAAAAAAATGTTTCTTCTTCTTCTAACCCTTAACCCGTGGATGGGTCGTTGGGGCACCGTTGTTGACTGAAAACTAGTAGGTTTTCAGTCATGGTGTATCTGGGGCAGGAAATGCTTGGCGGCGCCCAACCCTCCCCAAGCTTGACCACAGCCGGTTTCCTCCTTATCGGTGGCCCGCCTTGATCACCGGCACGTAGCCGTTTGGGTTCACATTTGATCTCGTCCGCCCTGGCCGGTGACTTCAGCACCACCCCCTCACGCGGTTTAGCCGGTCTGCTGAGACCGTTGCCCAGGGTGTGGCGCGGGGAGCCACACGTGAGAGATTCAAGAGATGGGCGAGGGCCAGTGAGCTTGACCACCCGAGGGTGGCAGCTGTCAGAGCATCAAAGGTACTACCTCTGCCCAGAGCCCTCTATACACCCTAAAAGGATTTTTTTTTTACCTTCGTTCAAAAGAGTAATAATAATAATAACTAATCAACTTTTATTAACAAATAAGATATAGAACAGTTAGTAATATGTACAGAATGTACAAGAGATGTTCAAAACATATTTTGTCCTATGAACTTCGGATTCAAAAATTCAATTTTTCTCGATTTCGCATGAAGTTCCTCCATAAAGTTTCATAGCACGTCCAGCAATTTGGTTAGATCTGGGAATATCAATTAATGACTTCTCGACTGACCAATGCGTCTTTAATCACTTAATTGCCTTCTTGCATTTTATCTTGATGAGTGAGTTAAACAGTTCATTGACGGACGCTTAATTGTAGTGTTGCGAATGGAACCAAGCATTTGCCCATTCGTAGCAGATAAAGTCGCAGGCAGGAGTGAGGATGTTGCACCAATCTGGTATCAGAAATAATGCTATAACAGTAAATATTGCAAGTAAGTTCCATCTTGCCTGGTGTAATTTTGATAGTTTCTTTCAGCTGATGAGAGACCAACGTGAAGTGATTTTGTAATGACGATATGCCTGATATATGAGAACTTGAAATCATTTTGCCATCCAGGGTTCTCGCCTGTGCTAACATCATCTGTCGCAACGAGAGTGACATAGTTTTGTGTTAATTTGTCAATGAAGGAATAGTTGAGTTCTTGTTTGCGCGTTAGCTCTTAAATAAGAAAATTCATGAAATGTTTCAGAAGGAGGTCGAGTACATGGTGCTGACAGCCAATATATTGTGACTTCTGAAAGCCCTTGCTCAAGACGTCATCCTGTATGAGCTTTACAATTCAGTACAAACGACCAGTATTTACTGCGGTCGTGTCGCAGATTATCATGCAAATATTTTCCCAAGCATCATATTCATCAATTAGCTGATGTAGTTCCTTGTGAATGGCCGCATCAGAACCACTCTCACATTTAAAAATACCGAGTTTGATTTGTGTTTTGTCATATTTTTCAGCAGAACTACTTGAACTTGATTCTCTTCTCCTTGCACTCTTTTACCATCAAACTGAAGACAATCTTTGCTTTGAAGATTTTGAACAATTTCGGTTTTCATATTCCGTCCTTAAGGGAATATTCTTTCCAGACACCCGCCTGACTTGGAACCAACACATCATGTGTTCAGCAATGGTTGCAAGAACGTCATATGCTTTATGTGTAGAAACTTTGCTTTCCAGTTATTGCAAACCCGCTGTTGTAGTGCTTGCTCTTTGGTATTTCGGTTTGCATTCAGAAGATGACGTGGAATAATTGGTTGGCGACTCGGGTAAAGAAGCAGAGGTTTCATACTTCGAAGATTCTGAGACAGTTGTATGTGTCTGTGTGAGCTGTGAGACAGTTGTATGTGTCTGTGTGGGCTGTGAGACAGTTGTATGTGTTTGTGTGGGCTGTGAGACAGTTGTAATGTTTTTGTGTGGGCTGTGAGACAGTTGTATGTGTCTGTGTGGGCTGTGAGACAGTTGTATGTGTTTGTGTGGGCTGTGAGACAGTTGTATGTGTTTGTGTGGGCTGTGAGACAGTTGTATGTGTTTGTGTAGGCTGTGAGACAGTTGTATGTGTTTGTGTGGGCTGTGAGACAGTTGTATGTGTTTGTGTGGGCTGTGAGACAGTTGTATGTGTTTGTGTGGGCTGTGAGACAGTAGTATGTGTCTGTGTGGGCTGTGAAACAGTTGTATGTGTTTGTGTGGGCTGTGAGACAGTTGTATGTGTTTGTGTGGGCTGTGAGACAGTTATATGTGTTTGTATGGGCTGTGAAACAGTTGTATGTGTCTGTGTGGGCTGTGAGACAGTTGTATGTGTTTGTGTGGGCTGTGAGACAGTTGTATGTGTTTGTGTGGGCTGTGAGACAGTTATATGTGTTTGTATGGGCTGTGAAACAGTTGTATGTGTCTGTGTGGGCTGTGAGACAGTTGTATGTGTTTGTGTGGGCTGTGAGACAGTTGTATGTGTTTGTGTAGGTTGTGAGACAGTTGTATGTGTTTGTGTGGGCTGTGAAACAGTTGTATGTGTTCAATATTTGAACTTATCTCCGATAAAAGTTTAATACAAAATGAAAAAACAGTTCTGATATTAAAAAAGTTCACTTTCTTTAATTAAAAGCGTGCCATATGACCTGGAACAAGTAAATATGAGAGTCGGCCCATGTCCCACAGACAAGCTTAAACCCTTGGCTGGTGATGTCTTTGGTATAAGTGAAGTATCTGGTATTCTGTCCTTTATCTAAGTCAACTACCCTGATGCTGTAGATCACAATGGGTGGGCTGGTAAACGGCCTCTGAAAAACAATAGGGGCCTCTTTGTACTTGTTGTTACCGTCAACTAAGTTGAAGCCTCCAGCATTCTGACCGCAGCCCACTTCACCAGTTTCAACATGTCGAGTAGTGGACACTGTTAAAGCGTTCAACTTGCTCTCCATCTCGGAAAACCTGTTGTCTACTGTAGCCGTGAGATTTTGAATATTTTCAGATATTTTCATCTGTTCTTTATAGTTCATCTCGTTTTTATCATCCATGTTATCAACGACCGTAGCATGGTTATTTAGAAAGGTCATGACCTCTTCACTGCTGGGTTTCTGAACATTGACGCTCACGGTGGTGGTAAACACGGTCTCCATGTTGTTGTCGTTTCGCGCATGCGCTGTGCACGTGTAGTAACCTCGAAGATCGCTCCTTGATCGTTTCCATGTTAGCTTCAAGTACGATGTTTTTGAATCAGAAGAGTTCGACGATAGATGTCCTTCAACTTGTAAGTTCCCATTTTCAGCTTTAACCCCTGCAGGTCTGTAGATGGATATGACCCCCAGCAGAGTCTGTTTGTCTTTGGTTTAGATGGGCATGGATGAAAATATTTTATATTAATATTAATATTAACATTTTAACGATACAGTATCATCCTAGAAATAATAATTTGAATGTAATTTTACATACGCTTAAACAGTGTCCATCTATTCACTAATCAATCAATCGATAGATCTATTGATCTAACTATCCTTCCATCCATTCATTCATCAATCCACCCTTCTATCCATCCATCCAACCTTCCATCCATCCATCCATCCATCCAATCTTCCATGGATCTATCTATCTATCTATCTATCTATCTATCTATCTATCTATCTATCTATCTATCTATCTATCTATCTATCTATCTATCTATCTATCTATCTATCTATCTATATCTATCATCTATATATCTATCTAACTGTCTGTCTGTCTGTCTGTCTTTCTATCTATCTATCTATCTATCTATCTATCTATCTATCTATCTATCTATCTATCTATCTATCTATCTATCTATCTATCTATCTATCTATCTATCTATCTATCTATCTATCTATCAATGTATCTATCTATCTATCTATCAATGTATCTATGTATCTATCTATATATCTACCTATCTATCTTTCCATCTATCTATCTATCTAATAATATAATAGTGATTTGGGCTCTGTGTTAAATCGAAAGTAAAGAATTAATACAATAGTATTGCAGTTTAAAATACAATAATAAAAAAATCGGATCTGCACGAAACCAAAAAATAACTTAGCCCACCGGTCAAGCCTAAGGGGATATAACTCAATGCAGAGGTTTTTGCAGGATACAGCAGGTATTATTAAAAAAAAGTCTTGACAATGTGCTCCCGGGTATAGAACAGCTTGGACATCCCTTGATACAAACACAAACCTTCATTCCACAAATTATTAAGTAAACATTTTCACCACGCTAGACTCACAATCACCACCCCTGCCCGCAAAAAAAAAACAACAACACATACTGGTCACACTGTCCAGTTTTTTTTTTAACACGTCGTAATACGATAGTTGCTGCTAATTTGATTACCGTTGATGATGTGCATGTAGTAAGGGAGATAATTGTTCTCTCCTCCACTCTGTTGCTGTTCCTGATTGACCTAAATGAGCAAATAGAGACATGGTGAATTTCTTTGTCTTGGAAAGTCATAGTAGAGGCTTTTTGGGTTGATCTTTATTTATATTAGACTGGCAGAGGCGGACGTGATGACCAGGAAGAGAAATGTAGATACAAAACTGACAAACCGGTACAGAGACATATTAAGATAAAATAGTGAAATAAATCGATGGATAAATCACTACACAGACGGATAAGTAAATAAACGTATTTATTGATTGGTAAAGAGGCATATTAACAAATCAATATAATCAATTAATTAGTGTTTAGATAATTAGATATAACAGAACGGGCTTACCTCAAATGTACACATCAACTCTAACGGTGTCAACAATTCCTTGGGAAGCTTTGGATATACGGTCAAGGTAAGATTCGATGCTACATGTTGAAAAAAGTATATATATATATATATATATATATATATATATATATAAATATATATATATATATATATTTGTTTTTTCCTAAACCAATGAAGGCAAATCTTTTACCACCTACTAAAGTAGGATCCTTCAGAGGTAAAGGAAATAATAATACTAATGTCACATAAAAAAAAAATTACATTTAAGTTTCCTTAAATATGTGTATTAAACATGAAGTTCAATGTTTTTCCAAAACCCGGCCTTTAAATAGGCCTTTGATAAGTGTACGTCCTATACTTGCCGCTGAGTTGACAAATCAAGATAGAGAATAAACATAACTTTATCCCCAACATATTCAATCAAGAATGGAGAAAAAAAGCAAAAAATATAGACAGATTTTAATTACATGGACAGTTTCATGATATTTATAGGGGCTTGAAATATGGGGGTGGGGGGGGGGGTGGAGGGTTTACGTGGATGGTTTTTATGATTGTGAGTTGTGAAAAAAAAATTATGGCAGTAAAGTCAGTAAACCGAGGTGTGAAAGAACTTCATGAAAACTTGTACTACGACCGTTAATTAATTTTTTAACACTGAATGAATACAGCTGTCTGATAACGTTGGCACTTTTAATCGCAAAACACATTTGTGCGTGCGTGCGTGCGTGTGTGTGCGTGTGTGTTAACGAAGCTATACAGATTTAGAGAGGAAAAAGATCAAGCAATATGGTTAAATGGGATTAATGCCACTAACCATATTCTGAATGGTTTTAGAAAGAAGAAGATCAAGCAATGTGGTTAGTTTTATAAAACCAAAAAAAAAACAAAAAAAAAAAAACAAGTGTGTTTAGCTGACCTAGAAAACACTGGGCCCTATTACAGTTTAGTTGATCAAATTTGTAATGGTGGGCTAAATTGTCCGCCAACTTTGTAAGTTCAACTCTGCTCCAAAAGTTTGACACTCGCTAAAAAATTTTGACGTGATTAACGGACCAGCCCTCAGCTCCAGTGCAGGATTTACGTATAAGCTACACAAGCAGTGGTGGGCAGTAACTAAAAATTATTAGTTAACCTATTGTTGTAACTACCTTTTTAAAAAGTAGTTAAACTATCAGTTAACTAACTTTTTATCAAAAGAGTAACTTTTAACTAAAACTTTTATTTTTTGGTTTAACTTTTTAATTTAAGTAAATTTTAACAAATATATTTTTGAATGAAAATTTTAAAGGTTTAATAAACAATAAATATATAAATTAATGAAAAATATCAATATTATTCACATTAATCATTTTGTTTATAATGTTAACATTTTCAAAAGGTTTATAACAATAACAACTTTCAAACTAGTTTTTTAATTTATATCTAAGAAAAACTGATTCATCAAAAAGAACATCGGACATCTTACACCTTCTAGATGTTAAAATTTGGCCCGCAAAATAAAAAGTCGTTCAACGGCTGCACTACTGGGAAGTGTTGCATTGTATCTACAAAATGTTCATTATGTCGGTCATTTTGAAATCAACCAAGTCGTTGTAAAAATCCTGATACATCATGAAAAAACCCATTGCGGTTGTGGTGCACCAGTTGATTGAAACAACGCGCCCAAAGTGTAGAAGGTAATACAAAAACCAAAGACGTTAAATAAATTTTTTATGAATAAGAAAAGGCCAAAGACAAAATTTTCACATGATAATTTGAAATTTTTCGAAATATTCAATAAATGGAAAGGAAATATTTTTAGTTACAATATTTTAGTTAAACTTTTTTAGTTATAACTAAAAAAATGTAGTTAAACTGATGATTTAACTAAACTTTTTAAAAAAAGTTAAACTTTCTATTTAACATTTTAAAAAGAGTTTAACTGAAAGTTAGTTACATTTTAGTTAAAATTTTGCCCATCACTGTACACTTTCTTTGGGGCCCCCTACAAATTGCCCGGATTGGCATTGGTCATATACAAAACTATTTGGCACCGACACAGTGGCGAATTTAGGCCTAGGCGCACTAGGCGCGCGCCTAGGGCCCCAGATAATTTAGGGGCTTCAAAAACCTGGTTTTATAAAAGAAATAATAAAAAATCCGGTTGCTGTGAGGGTTTTGGGAATTCCACAAATCTATAAATAGTCTTCCAGACTGGTAAACAATGCGAGTTGTCGAACGTGGTTGACTGTCTTGCTTGCTGTGACGTATTAATAAAGTTGGCGCTAGTGTTCTAAGCATGGATATCTAGATACCAGGATAGACAACCAAACAAAATTTCATTCTAGCTGTGTACGGTTTAGACTGACGCAAGGATTTTTTTCTTCTTTGTGTTTGTAGATTGTTTAATTTATCTATTTTTTTTTTCTGAATATAATGTCTTCAAAAATATCCTACACACAGAGAATTGAATGTAGTTTAATAAAAAGTAACTTTTATTGAAATGAATCATAATGAATTTTTTTTTCTTCTTTGTGTTTGTGAATTGTTTAATTTATTTATTTTTGTTTATTTTTTTCATCTAAACTTTTTAAAAATAATAAAATACTTGCATAATAATATCACTTTGAAACATATATTGTTAAAAAGCCCTTTCAATTTACTACATTTTCATATATATACTATAATAACATAATTTTTAAAATAAAAGCTTTAGAGAAATATTAGTCGATAAAAATTTTAAAGACATTGACGAATTAAGATTGAAAAAGCTGGCTGTTTTTTTTTAACAATGTCAACAGAGGAGGGCTATTGAAGCCATCTGAGTACACCTTCTCTACTTGCCTATTAAATGGGAAAGTATTTAATTCATTGAAAAGATCAGCAAGTAGTCTGAAACTATTTCTAGGACAAACAAATAAAAAAAAAATTGTTTAAATTGTTGATAGAGTAACAATTGATGAGTCATTGCTGATTGAAAAAATTATTTTTTTTATTTCAATCATAATTTAAAAGAACTTATTTATGTTAAATTTTTAATTGTTCGTCTAAAAATTATGTTAAGCAATTGAATGAGACCGTTCATGAAAAACCAATGAAAAAACGAAAAATAATTAAATTGACAAAATAAAGATTTTAAATTAAAAAATTTGTTACTAAAAGTTTTCAAACTTTAATTGCGTTTGTGTTTATTTCATAAAAACATAAGTACCAAATATACAAAACTGCTATTAAACATGAAGACTAACGCTAAACACTTGATTGTGTGTCAGCCTAAAACGTATTTTTAAAAATATTGGCTGTCCTTCCTGATGCTATATCTAGATTTCCATGGTTCTAAGTAACAAGTAACGTACGGTACGTACCAGTAGTTGGCGCACCTTACGTCACAGATTTTAATTAATAATTCTAATTCACATTTTAATTTATTGCAAATTGCAATAACTAATTGTTAATTGCCAGTTTATTACACTAATTTGATAATTTTATTCTTGCTACCCATTACGCTTTGTGTGGATGAATGATCATTGATCATTTTTCCTTTACTGCTGTAGCTGCGACAAAATCGTTTCATCAAAACTGTCTATGAGACAATATCCCTCAGGTGCAAAAAAGCGTGATATCCAAAAGAAAAGAAAAGCAGAAGATGCGAAAAACGAAGGTGCCTTGTTAACATTTTTAGCGAAACGACCGGTAATCCCACCATCAGAAACTACTCAAACAGAAATAACAGCTAATGATCCAAGTCCAGTCGTCTCGGCAACAGCCAGTATGGAATCTGAGCACGAGCAAATAGACTTGCCAGAACCTGAACAGCCGGCTGAATGTCCTATACCGGAGGTCGTGAGTAGTGAAACTGTTGATGATAACAACTGTGGTGGAAAATTTGACAGATATTGCTATGCAAAATAGCGAATTTGACAGAAGCCATGCGTAATTATGTTTGATTAAACCAAAAAATGTTACACCTTCACGCGCTGGCATGTTGATACAGATCGTGACAGAAAATATTTTCGTCATTTGTCTGAACATAACTTTTACTTAACCAAGGCGAATGGCCAAAAAGAAAGACGCGAATGGTTAGTGTTCAGTGAAACTAGTGGAAGCGTGTAATTTTATGTATGCAAATTGTTTCCAAATACAAAGCTAGTCAATTTTCGTAACAAACGGTGTTCTGATTGGAAAATATTGCCGCCAGTAATGGCGAACGAGAATTCGTATGGCCACGTTCAGCGTAATGCACTTTCGCCAACGCTTGAACGCAAAAAGGCAATATTGACGAACAGATGGCCAAACAGTTAGATGATGAAAGGCAATACTGGAGAGAAGCTCTATTAGCGATTTGTAAGGTAACTGTACAGCTCTTTCCTCTGATAGGCTTGCCTTCTCGTGTCACGCCATCACGATCGGTAATTTTAAAAGTTTTGAAGCTTTGAATACTATTGCAAATTTGACCCTTTCTTAGCAAACTCATGTTGTACGTGCATGGTGCAACAAGTAGCGGACTCTGTTGTAGATTATCCGTGACATGCTACTTGTAGACAAATCGAAATAAATAATGCGAAGCAACTGCTGGTCAGAGATCGCTCGAGTGAATGTAGCTAAAAGAAACTGATATATTTCTCTTTACTTTACGATCCAACATTCCTGATGTTAGCCAACATGGACCAAATAACTCGTGATACTCAAATATGTTCCCATTGATGGTGAAATTAAAGAACGATTTTTTAACTCTTAAGTTGACATCTGGTGCGTCATAACGCTCAAAATCTAGAGCATGGTATACTAGACGCTTCGAATAACTGGGGATTAGATATCACAAATGCAGGGTATCAAGAGCTACTTGATAATGGGCTTCTAACATGTCTGGCAGATACTCAAGCTTGCATAGCTCCTGAATCACAGACTACAGTCCCAATGTGACGCTTTACATTCTCTGCTCCAGCCATAGCTTGACCGATGATAAGTTGATAATGCGGCAGCAGAATCACAAGTCGCTTTCAGCAGTATCATATGCATTTTGACTTTATTTGAACATGTTTATGCTGAGGAGTTGTATTCTCATCTTTCACATTATGGTGGAACGATCTTTAAAGTCATCTAGTCAAAAAATGGATGCACCATAAAGTATCTGGACATCAAGATGGTCAGCTAGAGCGGATGCAGTGTTTGCATAGCATCAGAAAACTACATTGTTCAGCTATAGCTCTTCTTCAAGCAGTCAGAAGATTTGTGGATCAGAAGGCAGCTGTAAGAAATGAGTACTAACGCCTCAGTTAATAAAATGGATCTTTTAAAAACTGTATTGATGACTGTTCTTTAGGGATACAATTCTAGTGCAGCGAGCAGAGCCGCAACCAGTAAATACCCTGCAAAATTCAAATTTCTATATCTTGATGCTGGTGTAAATCTTCTAGAATCACTGAAGCTCAGTTATTAACAAGTTTAAAAACCGAAATGATTTTACTCGAATTGATAGAGTGAGCGCTGCATTAGCTTAATGAATCGAGGATCTTCAAAGACTTAAATATCTAAGATGAAGTGAAACGCAAAGAAGAAGCGAAAACCGCTGATTGACGAAAAGCAATGAAACCGCAAGTTATTTTAACTGGTCGTGATAATTATATTGCTAACACAGTAAACGCCATTAGCGATAAATGATCACTGGTGAATCCTGATTTAACAGAATCGAAACAGACAGAAGGTATAGCATGATTTGTACAATCAATTTTCAGTGATGCAATGTAGATGACTTGAACGAACAAAGTGATCTCCTGGCCTAGATCGAAGAATACAATAGTATCGATGTTAATTCTGATACCACTGCCGATGAAATCAAACAGTTTTTGCATTTCGCTAAAGAAGACGGCGCTAAATCTGCGGTAGAGATGTACCAGCTTATAGCAGTGGGTGGACTACAATGTACATTTCCCAATGTTTAAACTCTTCTAAGAATCTTTCTCACCATTCCTATATCAAACGCAACTGGAGAACGGTCATTTTCTGTGTTGAAAAGGATCAAGAATTACTTGCGGAATTCCATCAGCCAATGTAGGCTGGGAGATTTGTCTATTTTATGCATTGAATCAAAGGAGACATTAGAATACGATTTCAATGCGCACATTGACACGTTCGCGAAATTGAAGAGCAGGAAAAAGTTATATAACTGTAATAAACTGACAAATGTAAGCTCTAGCTAGTATGCATAACTATGTAGTATGCATGCTAGTATACTTGAGTGTTCTGGCTATTGTTTGTATTCTGATCATTTTTAAATGCCTTATAGGCGAGGGGGCCCCAAATTGGTAATGCGCCTAGGGCCACAGTTTTGGTAAATACGCCTCTGCACCGACATATAATACTCTGAACTTAAAAAGGGCCCCATATCTGAAATAACTTAGGGCCTCATCAAGTCTGCATCCGGCCCTGGTCAACACACTACTATTACTATATAAAAGATTAAAAAATAATAATTAGTTGCTAGTATAATAGAAAAATAAACTTGATAACAAGAATATGAAAAAACGTTAAGTTAAAAAATGTCAACAATTGTCCATATTTCAAGAAAAAAATAGAGTAAAATGATTTTTAATTGGCCTTTTTTTAATCCAAGTCCTAATTCATCAGCAGCCCCGTAGCGTGAAAATTCTACAGCAGGGCCCAGGCATTCTACAGCAGGGGCCAGGCATTCTACAGCAGGGGCCAGGCATTCTACAGCAGGGGCCAGGCATTCTACAGCAGGGGCCAGGCCAATAGCAGTGAGGATGGCAGGAAATAAATGTTACTAAGTAGAGCAAACAAGCAGAGGGGAGACAGACAAACCGCAGGGGAGGGGGCAGGTACACCAGCCCCCCCCCTCGCCGCACGCTACGGGCCTGGTCATCAGATCAGTGCAATAATGTTTCTTTGCATGTTTCTAAGGTATGGAGTCCTTGTTTATTTTACTGAGTTCGGCCAATTGCTGTTTATAGTTCAATTTAATGTTTAAATCTACCCCCCTTCCCCGCACCTGCCGCGCTACCTGAGAGATATCTGAAACAAGTGTTACCTTACACTGGCTTACACTAACTAACGAATGAGGCAGGGCATACTGTACAAGGGAAATCACTCCCTGATGTCGGGGACTTAAAGCATTTTTTTAAACGGTTGTCTTTCCTTCTTTGCCTTCCTCTGGAAAAGAGAATTTATACTTTTTTGAATCAAAAACAAGTAACTTTACTGACCGGATAACTGTCGAGTCCTTGATGAGCCCCACCCCTCGACACCCCTGTCCAGTGGTGGCCTAAGATGCGATGGGGGGGGGGGCGGAAAATATGCACATTTGTGGTACGGTATTAAGCCTTCACTCTAAGTACCACTTTTGAATATTGTCATCTAGAGAAATTTCACCAAAGACGCGTTTCAAAAAATGCTCCGCGTTGTTCTGGTTGTCCCCCCCCCCCACTCCGACCGGGCGCACCCCACCCTCCCCCTTTCTTTAGGGCTGTACACGACACTCATCCAATACCCCGCACACTGAAAAGGCCGTCTCTTGATGCCTCCCATCTCCCTACTCCCCTCCCCAACCAACGACAAAATTTAGAGAAACGTGGATGAACAGAAGTCCATGTATTATTTTTTCCGTGACGGTGAAGTCAATTTGTAAATAAATTAAAAACAAACAAGGAACACGATTTCATTTCAGGGAATCCCCATACCTACCCTCACCCCCGCCCCTAGCACTGTTGACAGAGAAAATACTGCGACGTACAATCCTCCCTGGCAAACAATTTAAATACTTCCGTCACATGTACTCTCGCCTGTTACCTGGCACAGTTGTTTTGTTTTTTATTTAAAACCCTTTTGATTGGATCACGCTCGTTCGCTGTTTGTGTGACACGCGTGACGCGAGGTGCAAGTCGCTGACACTGACCTTAAATCTTCAGGTACCACAAACTTTTTCAATGTCCTTGGGGGTTTCAAATAGGGGCAGCTTCCTCATTTACGGTGACCAGACGTTCCAGTTTCCGAATCATCCTGATCTGTGCCAGTCAATCTCAGACTCGGGACTAATCAATATATTACCAGTGCCGCCAAGGGGGGGGGGCAGGGGGGACAAATGCCCAGGGGCCCAGCGAGTTTTAGGGGCCCGGACTGAGCTGGCCTATCAACTTTTGAAAATATTATTAGCTGCACAGGGGCCCGTGACAGCCCTGCCCAGGGGCCCGAAATTTCTGTCGGTGGGCCTGTATATTACCTTCGAAACACATGTTTCACTTTTTTTGACTGTCACCAGTGAATCCTGATTCTAACAAGTTTTTGGTTCACCTTGAGCCGTCTTATAGATAGGCAAACGAGAGAGCTGCCTAGGGGCCCCCTCTTTCTAAGAGATGGGGGGCTCCTCTTTTAGGGAATTTTAAGTTTTCCAGCCTTAATTGTGTTCAGGTGCGTCACTTCTCATGTCTTCCCGGACTAAAATTATTTCACAGTTGCGAGTTGTCAGAGTGGGGGGGGGCGCATTTTTTCAAAGATTTTGATTTTTTTTAAGGCCCAATCTTTGCGACAGGTAGCCTTATCAGCTTTTTTTTGAGTTCCCCAACTGTGTGTCTGCCTAGCCCTAGGGCAGGGGTCAGCAACCTTTTGAGACGGAAGTGCCAAAAGTTAAAATTTACAATTTTCTCAATTTTTTAAACGCAGTGGCTTCGAATACGACCGGGTGTGTTTCGTATTTTTTTTTTCCGAGACACGACCAGCAAACTTTGATGACATCAGTAAACAGATAGAACTCTTATGATTTAAAGTTATTTTCTTTTCGAGAGAACGACTAATTTCGTCTACTTATACATTAAAATTGCAACTTTATATGTGTGACTTCCGGGCACAGTGGTGAAACAGTTTGGTCTGTGACTCATTTTTATGCTGACTATATCCAGGTTCGATTCCTACCTGAAACATATTTTTTTTTTATTGTGTTTTTTTTTTTCAGAATGTATCCTTTTAGTTGTTTTAATGAAAATTAACTAACTAGATATCTTTGACATTTTTTTTTAAAATTGAAATAATTTATATTTTAGGATGCTGTAAAAAAAAGAAACAACCACTAATTAGGTTTTTTTTAACTATTTCATAACTTAAAAAAAAATATTTTGAAAATATGTATCAAAGCTGAACACAGAGGCGTAGCGATTTTAAGGGATGGGGGGGGGGTCCAAAATCGAAAGTCCCGCCGGGCTCCAGTTTGAGGGAGACCCCAAAATTATTTTTTACATTAAATATTAAGAACATAATCTCATGTCATGGTATCGAGTGTCAAAATGCAAGGCCCCCAAATCCTAGGTTCGGCAATGGCTTTACAATAGTTTATCTTCCTGCAAAGGCTTTGCAGGGTATAGCTAGTCCCTAAGGCTAAATATTACATAACTTTTCCTTACCATCATTTTTGCGTCAAACTTTAAAAAATTCAGAGAAGCCTACATATTTCAAATTTACTAAATAATAATAAGATTAAGAAACGAAAATAGAGGGGATGGGGAAGCATTTATATCCGAGAATCGAACCAAATACTGACGGAGACGAATTAACGAGTGTTAGCTTTCTGGAGGGTTGGGGGGGGGGGGTACGATAGATACTAATTTAGCGCATATTTTTTTGTTTTATTCGTCTGACTTTATTAGGCTTGGGCAGACCCAAAAACTCTTAGTCTTAGACATATATCCTGACAACTAAAATATATAATTCAAAGCCGTATTTATTTTTAAAAAAATATCATAAAAATATCTCCGATTATTAACAGCAAATGACTTTATTTATTAGGCTTGGACAGACCCGAAAACAATTAAAGCCAAATATAAAAATATCTCCGATTATTAACAGCAAATGACGTCATCAAAGTCTGCAGAAAATACGAGTTCTCATTCATTCTGTTTACTGACGTCATCAAAGTTTGCTAGTCGTGTCTCGGGAAAAAAAAATACGAAACACACCCGGTCGTATTCGAAGCCACTGCCTTTTTTAAAGAGCCACTATATTTGTTGTTTCAATATTATGGTATTTGATAAGGTCGCAATTTGACATCGAAAGAGCCGCAACTTGACATCGAAAGAGCCGCATGCGGCTCGCGAGCCGCAGGTTGCCGACCCCTGCCCTAGGGCACCAAAACGTAACTTTGACTAGGGTCCCCAAAAAAGTAAGATCAGCTCTTGGTACATCCACTACATCATACGTTGACTGCAGACAGTGTTCACCATTGAATCTACCATTCAACAAACGTTTGTTGTATCTCGGACAATGTTGGCATTTGATAGTTGTGGGTATTTCATATTCAGCCTACCTGTTCTTCTATGAGTTTCTCTCTCTCTTTCTCTCTCTCTCTCTCTCTCTCTCTCTCTCTCTCTCTCTCTCTCTGGATCTTTGTATCTATCTATCTCTGTATATATCTATCTATCATTATATATAGATTTATTTATTTATTTTCAGTCCCATGTTTTGAAAATTCTATAAGATTTCTCGTTAACCCCAGACCAGAGATACGCGCTCAGACACACACGCGCACAGACACACACACACGTGTACACATTTTAAAATTTCAACGACGCGGAACACAGGTGTAATCTGTCTGTATTGGTGTGTGTGTTAATGTTTATGTGTGTGTGTGTGTGTGTGTGTTCATGTGTTTGTGTTCATGTGTGTGTTTGTGTGAGTGTGTGTGTGTTTGTGTGTAATGTGCAGGCACGATGTGAGGGAGGGCATCAACAGCTTGCATGGCACCCCCCCCACACACACACACAAACAGACAGAGGGCCCAGAATGGATCATTCTGTTTTCTTTTGAATCCTTCAATGGATGTTTAAAAAATTTTGGCGATTAACAACAGACTACCCCCCCTTCCCCCTCCCCAGCAACAAAATTAGTTCAGCCTGTCGCCCCCCCCCGTAGGTTACCACGCAATTCCGTTTCTGTTTATGTGTCAATTTGTATGTGCAGTGTGTGTAGTAAATATGTAAGTCAACGTCTATGTGTGTATGATGTGTATGTATGATGTGTATGTATGATGTGTGTATGATGTGTATGATGTGTGTGATGTGTTTACGTGTTGTCGGTGTGTGTGTATATTTTGAATGCATTGAACGTGTCTGTGGGAATCGGATGTTCTATTGTGTGTGTGTGTGTGTGTTTGTTTGTGCCTGTGTGCGTGTGTGTGAGAGTGCGCGCGTGTGTGTATGTGTGTGTGTGTTTGTTTGTGCGTGTGTGTTTGTGTGTGTTTGTTTGTTTGTGCGTGTATGTGTTAGAGTGTGCGTGTGTGTGTATGTGTGTGTGTGTTTGTTTTTGCGTGTGTGCGTGTGTGTGTGTGCGTTTGTGTGTATGTGTGTGTATATGTGTGTGTGTGTGCGTGCGTGTGTTTGTGTGTGTGTTTGTTTGTGCGTGTTTGCGTGTGTGTGAGAGAGTGTGCGTGTGTGTGTGTATGTGTGTGTATGTGTGTGTATGTGTGTGTGTGTGTGTGTTTGACACTCAATGACTTCCAACATCTGAATGGGACAGAACTCTTCAGGATGAGTTGTGTAAAAATATTAGAAAAGGAGAGAGAGAGAGAGAGTTGTGTTTTCCTTTATTTGTTTTACATGTATTGACAGAACTACGAAGGCTAAATGGGAAAAGGGGGGGGGGGGAGAGAATTGAGGGGAAAGGGGGGGAGGGTAAGATCCGCTGCAATGTCCAGATGGGGAAAACTCCGGCCAAATCTTGGACTGATTTGTTTGTAGCACACCTCGCTAGGTGGCGTTAAAGCATGTTGTGTCAATATGACATAAACGTAATGTGGAAAGTGGTGATGGGATTGGGGGCAGGGGGGGGGGGTCGGCGAAGAAATGCAGAGTAGTTATCTGAAAGATCGATGACTTTGGCATAAAGTGTATCAATCACGGAGAATCGGTTTTTGTTGTTTTTTTTTAATAAGTTTATAAAAAAAAAATTATGACCGAAGCTTAAAAGCCACAACATAAAATGTACTTTAAAGCAATTTAAATAGCAGGGAATTCATGGACGTGTTTGCTTGTTGCTGCCATCAAACCAGTTCGTCTGTTCCCACCTCAAGGGTATGTTTTTTTTTTGGTAATACGTGTACTATGAAGGGCCATAATCCCCGCAAGCCCCATCTCTCTTTCACCTCATCTCTATTATTTCACCACATATCTATTTTGCCAATGCTCTATTTCAACAAATCTCTATTTCACTCCATCTCTATTTCACCACATCTCTATTATTTCACCACATTTCTATTTCACCAAACCTCTTTTTCAACAAATCTCTATTTCACCCCATCTCTATTTCACCCCATCTCTATTTCACCAAATCTCTATTTCACCAAATCTCTATTTTACCACATCTCTATTATTTCACCACATCTCTATTTCACCCATCTCTATTTCACCACTTCTCTATTTCACCACATCTCTATTTCACCCCAACTCTATTTCACCACATCTCTATTATTTTACCACATTCCAGTTTACCAAATCTCTATTTCACCAAATCTCTATTTTACCACATCTCTATTATTTCACCACATTTCTATTTCACCACATCTCTATTTCACCCATTTCTATTTCACCACATCTCTATTTCACCCCAACTCTATTTCACCACATCTCTATTATTTTACCACATTCCAGTTTACCAAATCTCTATGTCAACAAATCTCTATTTTACCAAATCTCTTATTTCACCACATCTTTATTTCTCCATATCTCTCACGAACAAAATCTCATGTATCTCATTTATTAGATCTCCTTGACGTGGTCTACACGGAAAGTTTTTCAACCAGCTCAGAAATGTATCGATTTCCCCATTCCTTTTTATTCCGTAGAAGTTCTGGCCATTAAAATATGCAGCATAAACATTTTTTTATTCCCCTTTCTATTCTACAATGTTATCGTAAGTTATTCTTAGCATAAGAAATTTTTTTTACAATCTCGCTGTGGGGGCCATATTGTTGTGTGCGTGCGTGTGTGTGTGTTGTCTCAGTCAACGTGGCCTAGTCCGAAATTGAGTTATTAAAGTAGCAGTACTGAGGTGGTAGCAGCAGGGTTCGATTTACCGCCGGGGATGTCCCCGGCTCTGCTTTAGCTAATTACATCCCTGCCGGGGATGAAACCATAGACATTTATCCCCAGCTCTGCAGAAATTCTTTTTCATCCCCGGCACTGGTTTTTTCTTAAATCGAGCACTGGGTAGCAGTAGTGAGGTAGCAGTTGCCATGAAATTTTATATGGAGGTCAAACTAGATCATCATTTTCTTTTATTTCACCACATATATACTGGTTAATACCTGGCGTTGCCCGGGAAAATATTTTACCATGTGTCACCCTCTCCTAATTATTTAATGCGTTTTTTTTTTACTTACAAGTTAATCAGGTTGTATACCAATACGTGAAATAAACCAAAGTCAATCGTAAAGAAAGTAAAAAAAAAAAAGATAAAAAATAATAATACAAACATTTTCCCCAAAGCGTAAAGTTTTAATGTCCTATAAGTATGTGCACT
Source organism: Bulinus truncatus (assembly GCA_021962125.1). Classification (NCBI taxonomy): domain Eukaryota; kingdom Metazoa; phylum Mollusca; class Gastropoda; family Planorbidae; genus Bulinus; species Bulinus truncatus. Next base: position 1,919,518 of record JAGDYQ010000091.1, on the reverse strand, counting down.
AAGATGTGCACTTAAAAATGAATTAAAACAAACAAAAAGAAACTTAAAACAAAAGAATATGAAAAAAAACAACAACGCATGAATACATTCTTAGTGCGGATCATTTCTAATACAATGTGAGGTTCAACATGTACTTTTTTTTTTAGCCCCCCCCCCAATCACACACACACACACACAAAGATCTCAAAGTCTTCGACCAGGCCGTTCTACCTTTTACCACACAATAAAAAAAAAACCAAACCAAAGAGCAGCTCTGGTTGAAAACAACCACCATATGGTGCAGGCCCGTAGCGTGCGGGGAGCCAGGGGGGGGCGGCCCCCCTGCGTTTTGTCTGACCCCCCCCCTGCTTATTTGTTCTACTTAGTCAAATGTATTACCTGCCCCCACCCTGCTATTGTCTGGCCCCTGATGTAGAATTTTCACGCAACGGGACTGATATAGTGTGTCGACGAGCCCCTATTGTGATGGGTGGTTGGATAGTTTGATTCAGGCCCCCCAAGTCAGGTGATCACAGGGTTAGGTTAATGTTGCCGTTGTTGGTGCACGGGTCATGGAAGAGCCACAAAACGTCGACGAGACGGAACCACGAAATAAAAATTAAAAAAAAAAATACGTGGGCGCTGAAGTCAAGAGCCGAACCGGCGACATGCGCCAGAGCAGTCAGGTGGATAGTCACCTGACCACTGGTCACACCGAGAACCAGGATGAGGGCGTGGCGCGTTTAGCTGGAAAGAAAAAAAAATAATAGCACTAAAGGACTAGTCTATTGTGCTGTTGTTGTTATTGTTGCTGCTGTTGTTGTTGTTGCTGTTGTTGATGTTGTTGTTGCTGTTGCTGTTGTTGTTGTTGTTGTTGCTGTTGTTGATGTTGTTGTTGCTGTTGCTGTAGTTGCTGTTGTTGCTGTTGTTGTTATTGTTGTTGCTGTTGTTGTTGTTGTTGCTGTTGTTGATGTTGTTGTGGCTGTTGCTGTAGTTGCTGTTGTTGCTGTTGTTGTTGTTGCTGTTATTGCTGTTGTTGTTGTTGCTGTTGTAGTTGCTGTTGTTGCTGTAGTTGCTGTTGTTGTTGTTGTAGTTTCTGTTGTTGTTGTTGTAGTTGCTGTTGTAGTTGTTGTTGTTGTTGCTGTGGTTGTTGCTGTTGTTGCTGTTGTTGATGTTGTTGTTGTTGCTGTTGTTGCTGTGGTTATTGCTGTTGCTGTTGCTGTAGTTGATGTTGCTGTTGCTGTTGTTGTTGTTGTAGTTGCTGTTGTAGTTGCTGTTGTTGTTGTTGTTGCTGTTTTAGTTGCGGTTGTTGTTGTTGTTTTAAATGAATGACATTACTTAAATCATTACCCGTCTAAGATGCATTTGGACCCAACCCTTTGTCAAAGGTCGAGGAATTGAGTGGGGGGGCGGTCGTTCCGGGAGGGAGGAGGGGGCCGCAAACAAATTTATTTCTCGGGTGGGGGGGGGTCTCAGACTTGCTGGATGCGGCCCTGCTTCGATAACACCGCGCGGTATCGATGAAGATATGTTTGGTAACGTATCCCAAATCTTTCGGTGACACCGCGGTACAATCAGATACAAACAAGTGGTCAGTTGAGCCCTGGGGTGGGGGGGGGTAGGGGGTGTGGTGGTATCTTCACTAGGACGTGCTTTGTGTCACAACAGTGTCAGTGCCTACCTGCGTGTGTGTGTGTGGATTAAAGGTCAAGAGTGTCTTAACGAGGTCAACAAACTCTCCATAATTTGTCGCACCAGATTAATCAAGCTAATGATCTCTCTCTCTCTCTCTCTCTCTCTCTCTCTCTCTCTCAGGTATTAGGTACGGGGTGAAAATAGTTGGAAGTGAACCTTCTCGCAATTTGATTGATACATTTATATATTTAAATAGTGAAACAATTGTCAGGTGTTTAAAAGGGAATCTATCACATACTTTTATATATTTAAATAGCGAAACAATTGTCTGGCGTTTAAAAGGGAATCTATCACATACTTTTATATATTTAAATAGCGAAACAATTGTCATGTGTTTAAAAGGGAATCTATCACATACTTTTATATATTTAAATAGCGAAACAATTGTCTGGCGTTTAAAAGGGAATCTATCACATACTTTTATATATTTAAATAGCGAAACAATTGTCTGGCGTTTAAAAGGGAATCTATCACATATTCAGACACAGGCAGAGAGAATGGCAGGCTGGAGAGACAGAAAGCCAGACAAACAGACAAATAGACAGACAAATAGTTTGACCAGTCGTCTCCGTATTTCGATCAGTCTATCTATCAATGTATTTATTTTTTTTTTAATTTACATAATCTATTTATCTACTTTTTTTTGTCTGTGAGTCTTTTATCCATCTATCTAATTATCCATCTATTCATTAACCTAAGAATGTTTGTATCTATCTATCCAAATGTTTAAATATCTATTTACTTATTAATTTAATGTTTATATGTATAATTATGGGGGTTTGTGGGTGGATATTCGTGCGGTTAAGTTCTTGACTGTCAATCTGAGTGTCCCGAGTTCGATCTCCAGAGAGAACCAGTTGTGGTTTTCAGGTCATTGTAAAAGTTCACTCTATGTCCCCCCGTAGTGCCTCCATTGCCATAGCACTATGATAGGGGGGGGGGAAGTGAAAGACACTACAAGTCCCGTAGTGCCTCCATTGTCATAGCACTATGATAGGGGGGTGAAAGACACTACAAGTCCCGTAGTGCCTCCATTGTCACAGCACTATGATAGGGGGGGGGGGTGAAAGACACTACAAGTCCCGTAGTGCCTCCATTGTCATAGCACTATGATAGGGGGGTGAAAGAAAGGCGCTACAAGTCCCGTAGTGCCTCCATTGTCATAGCACTATGATAGGGGGGTGAAAGGCACTACAAGTCCCGTAGTGCCTTCATTGTCATAGCACTATGATAGGGGGTGAAAGACACTACAAGTCCCGTAGTGCCTCCATTGTCATAGCACTATGATAGGGGGTGAAAGACACTACAAGTCCCGTAGTGCCTCCATTGTCATAGCACTATGATAGGGGGTGAAAGACACTACAAGTCCCTTAGTGCCTCCATTGTCATAGCACTATGATAGCTGGTGAAAGAAAGGCACTACAAGTCCCATAGTGGTTTATAGGATCTAAGAGATAAACCTATCCACATTACAATAACTTCACAGATATAATGTCCATCTATCCATCTGATTATACTTATGTAAGTATATTTGTGTGTAAGTTTTTATGCATTGATTCATTTTATTTAACTATCAAAATATCCATCAACAATGTATCCATCCATACAGCTAACTATCTGTCTGTTGCGAATGGGCCGGAATCCATCGATATCCGCAATTACCCGACTCTTACTGGAAACTGACGGTGCTGTATACGTCAAGGCAACGACGAGGGGATCGTCAAGTCTCCGGCAGCCCTACTTTGCGTAATGGCGTCTCAGAAAATAGCCTTAACACCCAGGTACCATCTCTTCCTCCCCCCCCCCATCACAACATAATTATGCCAGCAAGAGGCTAGCTAACGTCCATCTAAAAAGAGCATTAGTAAGAATCAGGAAGAGACGGAGAGAGATGAGAGAGAGAGAGAGAGAGAGAGAGAGAGAGAGAAAGAGAGAGAGGAGGAGGAGGAGGAGGAGAAAAAGAATAAGACCGAAAACATGCAATTATTGACACCAGCCAATGAAATTTGAGTTTCAGCTTCACGCGCTCATCCGGGCACGAGGCTATCTCCATCGCACTTTTTTTTTTTTAATTTTATTCCTGCGCAGGGACTATTTTTCACCCCCCTAAACGCGCGCAGTGGTAGTTGTTTTCAGAGATTGTTATTTATTACAATTGCTGCACTTAACTTGAAACTGTGATACAATAACAATTATTAGCTTTTGTTGTGTTTTGTTTTTTCAAATTGAAAAATAAAATATCTCTAAGAGGAAAAAAAAATATTGAGGATCGTTTGCTGTTCTGTTTTTTTCCCCCTGTCTCTATGCGTGTGTACGTGTTGGTATTGTGAAATCTGGGATATTCTTCCAATACTTTTTATTTTTGTTTACAGCCGGCAAGTTGTCCAGATAAGGATATCTACATCGAGTCTGGGTAATAACATTTCATAAGGAGAAAATATCAACTAAGGTAAGGATATAGATAGGATATATTTTACAGTATATGGTGCATTTGCAGCAGGCCCGTAGCGTGTGTGTGGGGGGGTATGGGGACCGGGCACCCCCTGCGTTTTGTCTGGCCCTCCTCTGCTTGTTTGCTCTACTTAGTAACACTGATTTCCTGCCCCCCCCTGCTATTGGCCTGGCCCCTGCTGTAGAATTTTCACGCTACGGGGCTGATTTGCAGACTTCGTGGAGGGGGTGGGAGGTCGGGGGAGAGGGTGGGGAACAACCAGGGCCGGATTTTCCATTAAGCTAGAAAAAAAGGTAATAACCTTAGGCCCTGAAAAAAAGTCTGCCAATAGAAAAGTCTGCCATGAAAAAAGTCTGCCATAAAAAGTCTGCCCTGAGAAAGGTCTGCCATGAGAAAAGTCTGCCCTGAGAAAAGTCTGCCCTCATTTATCAAACTGTAAATATTCTTCATTCTGATTTTAAAAAATGGCAAGAAATATGAAAACTTCCTTGCATCTCCTGTGAAAGCGATTAGCGGACATTTCCGTTTATTGTTTGTGTTCGCAAAATTAGGCCTTTTAATTTTTTGGTGACCAACCGTAGGTCTAAGTAACCTCAATCCTGCCCTAAGTAACCTCAATCCTGGCCTGTGGGGCAACGGGTCCGTCGGTCCAGGTCGAGTTAATATCAACATGGCCTATAAATGATAACATACTTATCAATTAACTATCATATATATTTCGGCCCAGATATGTGATTTATTAATGTTTTTTTTTTACTTGTAGAAAATTATTTCAAATGTGTCTGCGTTATCTAGGTCCTTAATGTGGAATGAAGGTTTACAGCCCATAAAATTAGCGTTTGCGTGTGTGTGTGTGCGCGCACCCATTTGCCCACAAACATTATTTTATTTGTTCAATGGGCCCGGGCTTTCTCGTAGTGGCCCTTGAATGTTTGTACACACAAGGTATACGTGTGTGTGTATGTGAGTGTGTACGATAAACATCACCTCACCTGCACAACTTGTGGCATGCCAGTATGTGTGTGTGTCTGTGTGTGTGTATTGTGTGTTTCCTTTGTTTGTATGTTTTTTTTCTGCCTTACCTGACCTTGGCATTCACATCATTGCCCACTCCTTCCCCTCCTTTTCCTCACACAACACTAACACACACACACACACACACACACACACACACACACTTACACTTAGAAATGTGCTAAAAGACTTTTTCAAAGAATTCAGTATTCTCATTCCTACCCCCCCCCCTTTCCTTTTCCATTTTAATAGGAACCACAGACTGCTACACAAATACATTATTACACTACTATAACATCCATGTATATACATTATTACACCAATATAACATCGTCGTATATACATTATTAAACTACTATTAACATCCATATATATACACTATTACACTACTATAACATCCATATATATACATTGTTACACTACTATAACATCCATGTATATACATTATTACACCAATATAACATCGTCGTATATACATTATTACACTACTATAACATCCATGTAAATACATTATTACACCAATATAACATCGTCGTATATACATTATTACACTACTATAACATCCATGTAAATACATTATTACACCAATATAACATCGTCGTATATACATTATTACACTGTTATCATATTAATGTATATTGGGAGGTGATCGAATTCACTTTAACAAGAGCTGCTCTTATGTTTTCGGGGGCCCTGGGCTAAAAGTACTGGACGGGGCCCTGATAGGAATTTATTCTGGCAAGGGGGCTCTTTGTTAGTGACATCCCTTGGTGGACGCCTCTTTTGTCTATCTGTAAGAAACTATCAGTACCTTTTGTCTATCTGTAAGAAACTATCAGTACCTTTTGTCTATCCGTAAGAAACTATCAGTACCTTTTGTCTATCCGTAAGAAACTATCAGTACCTTTTGTCTATCCGTAAGAAACTACCAGTACCTTTTGTCTATCTGTAAGAAACTATCAGTACCTTTTGTCTATCTGTAAGAAACTATCAGAACCTTTTGTCTATCTGTAAGAAACTATCAGTACCTTTTGTCTATCCGTAAGAAACTATCAGTACCTTTTGTCTATCTGTAAGAAACTATCAGTACCTTTTGTCTATCCGTAAGAAACTATCAGTACCTTTTGTCTATCTGTAAGAAACTATCAGTACCTTTTGTCTATCTATAAGAAACTATCAGTACCTTTTGTCTATCCGTAAGAAACTATCAGTACCTTTTGTCTATCTGTAAGAAACTATCAGTACCTTTTGTCTATCTGTAAGAAACTATCAGTACCTTTCCTCCCTTGTGAGCGATGTCCCCAACAAGCATATTGGTTGTAGATATGTTATGCCATTTTTACATAATGCATGGCCTATATACTAATTAGTATGAAGGTCAGTAATGGATACTTTGAACTTGAACAAAAATAGACAACTTTAAATAGTTGTGTTCTTGTATTGTGGAATATTACAGCCTCGGGCACGTCTTAGGTGTCCAGTGGGTAGGAGTTGGGGCACACAGCCGGAAAATAGCTTCGGGGGGCCCAACGAAGTTCAAGAGGGTCCATTAATCCCCCCTCTCATTTACATTTTTTTTTAAATCAAGTGTTTATATTAAAATTCATTTTGAATCCAATGTTTATTGACGTGAGTGACTGACTGTTGTTGACCGATGTTTTATGTCAGTCACTGCCACACACAAGTATACAGTACACAGCTACTCTGTCAGTCACTGCCACACACAAGTATACAGTACACAGCTACTCTGTCAGTCACTGCCACACACAAGTATACAGTACACAGCTACTCTGTCAGTCACTGCCACACACAAGTATACAGTACACAGCTACTCTGTCAGTCACTGCCACACACAAGTATACAGTACACAGCTACTCTGTCAGTCACTGCCACACACAAGTATACAGTACACAGCTACTCTGTCAGTCACTGCCACACACAAGTATACAGTACACAGCTACTCTGTCAGTCACTGCCACACACAAGTATACAGTACACAGCTACTCTGTCAGTCACTGACACACACAAGTATACAGTACACAGCTACTCTGTCAGTCACTGCCACACACAAGTATACAGTACACAGCTACTCTGTCAGTCACTGACACACACAAGTATACAGTACACAGCTACTCTGTCAGTCACTGCCACACACAAGTATACAGTACACAGCTACTCTGTCAGTCACTGCCACACACAAGTATACAGTACACAGCTACTCTGTCAGTCACTGCCACACACAAGTATACAGTACACAGCTACTCTGTCAGTCACTGCCACACACAAGTATACAGTACACAGCTACTCTGTCAGTCACTGCCACACACAAGTATACAGTACACAGCTACTCTGTCAGTCACTGCCACACACAAGTATACAGTACACAGCTACTCTGTCAGTCACTGCCACACACAAGTATACAGTACACAGCTACTCTGTCAGTCACTGACACACACAAGTATACAGTACACAGCTACTCTGTCAGTCACTGACACACACAAGTATACAGTACACAGCTACTCTGTCAGTCACTGACACACACAAGTATACAGTACACAGCTACTCTGTCAGTCACTGCCACACACAAGTATACAGTACACAGCTACTCTGTCAGTCACTGACACACACAAGTATACAGTACACAGCTACTCTGTCAGTCACTGACACACACAAGTATACAGTACACAGCTACTCTGTCAGTCACTGACACACACAAGTATACAGTACACAGCTACTCTGTCAGTCACTGACACACACAAGTATACAGTACACAGCTACTCTGTCAGTCACTGACACACACAAGTATACAGTACACAGCTACTCTGTCAGTCACTGCCACACACAAGTATACAGTACACAGCTACTCTGTCAGTCACTGACACACACAAGTATACAGTACACAGCTACTCTGTCAGTCACTGACACACACAAGTATACAGTACACAGCTACTCTGTTAGTCACTGCCACACACAAGTATACAGTACACAGCTACTCTGTCAGTCACTGCCACACACAAGTATACAGTACACAGCTACTCTGTCAGTCACTGCCACACACAAGTATACAGTACACAGCTACTCTGTCAGTCACTGACACACACAAGTATACAGTACACAGCTACTCTGTTAGTCACTGCCACACACAAGTATACAGTACACAGCTACTCTGTCAGTCACTGCCACACACAAGTATACAGTACACAGCTACTCTGTCAGTCACTGCCACACACAAGTATACAGTACACAGCTACTCTGTCAGTCACTGCCACACACAAGTATACAGTACACAGCTACTCTGTCAGTCACTGCCACACACAAGTATACAGTACACAGCTACTCTGTCAGTCACTGCCACACATAAGTATACAGTACACAGCAACTCTGTCAGTCACTGCCACACACAAGTATACAGTACACAGCTACTCTGTCAGTCACTGCCACACACAAGTATACAGTACACAGCTACTCTGTCAGTCACTGCCACATACAAGTATACAGTATACAGCTACTCTGTTAGTCACTGCCACACAGGCACGCCGAGAGGGGGGCAGGGGGGGTCATTGCCAGAGGGCCCGCATCTGTAAGGGGGCCCGGCCGCCCCGACCATGTCAATGTTTTTACGATTTTTGTTTATTAAGGGGCCCGCAATGATGTCCTGCCCTGGGGCCCGTGTTGGCTCTCGGCGCCATTGCTGCCACATAGAAGTATACAGTAAATGTATACAGCTGATGGCCTAGTTGTGTAGGAGCTCCACTGTCGAACATGAGAGGTCCGGGTTCGATCCTCGGTGAAGGGAATTATCCCTGGTCCTGATGAAAGTGGATTTTAAGTCCCGACAAGCCCACACAGATTTAAATGGGTACCTGACTTAAGTCGGGCTGGGGCGTGTGCTACCCACACAATCCCTTCATATGCCGAAGCTACAGACGCAGATGAATTCTACACTTCATCTGCCCCGATGGCTCTTTATAACTAAGGGAAATTTACTATTTTTTCAGATATGCAAATGCAATAATACAATCTTCGTTTATCTCACTCAATGTTACGTCGCACACATACACGTAAGAACGATATATAACATGGGCCAACCATTTTTTGTGGATAGACCAAGTAGGCTGAGGACCCTTATTTCTAAGGGGATCCCCCTAGTCGGGAATTCGGCAGACCTTTCATGGGCCTCTGACGAAAACTATTGAAATATTCGGGGTTGTCAGAGGGATACCGAATTTTCACAGACTATATTGTGACATTAACAGGGTACCAGAACATACATTTGCCTAAAGCCCTCAGAATGTACATTTGCCTAAAGCCCCAGAACGTACATTTGCCTAAAGGCCCCTGAATACACATTTGCCTAAAGCCCCAGAATGTACATTTGCCCTAGAGCCCCAGAATGTACATTTGCCATAGGGCCCCAGAATTTACATTTGTCTAAGGGGCCCCAGAATGTACATTTGCCCTAGAGCCCCAGAATGTACATTTGCCTAAGGGGGCCCCAGAATGTACATTTGCCTAAGGGGCCCCTTAATGTATATTTATGTAGGGGCCCAACAAAACGTAAGAAAGGTTAGGATCACATGCCTTATGGGCACCGAAGCCTCAGAATTTTTTTCTCGGCGACCCAGGACCAACTCCTCGTGAAGTTAGCATCATCCCCCCACCCCCCCACCTCCGTATATTCGATAAAAGCTCAACATGTTTAAACACACAATGAAATAAATTAAAAAAACGAATTGGAATCAATTGAAACTAAATGACCTAAACAAAAATAAAATAAAGAATTTAGCGAGGGAGATTTGTGCTATTTTTAAGCAGCAGCTAGCTGAAGATTGCGTGGGCGATTACCTGGACTATAAATCAAGATGTGGAACTCTTTTTTTATTATTATTATTTTATTTTACAGCTGGGTTTTCGCATGTGTTTTTTTTTTCCATTGCTGGCACGTGCGCAGTGGATTTGTTTTCAAACAAGAACTGACATTTGCACCCGAATAAATATTTCGCACATCTTTAAGAAACGGTAAAACTTTTTTAGTGGTAAAGAAAGTTTGTTGATTCTGGTGCAATTACGCGCTCGCGAAACATGCCCATATGACCTAATACTATCTAAGCACCATCATCATGGTCATAACCTGGGTGAATGCTATCCCTCCCCCCCCCCCTCCACTGCCAAATTATTTTTGAGGAGACGGATGGTTGTGCGGTAGTAAAGCGCTCGACTGTCGACCTGAAGGTACCTGGTTCGATCTCCGGTGAGGACCAAGGACGTTTTTCATGTCTTGGCTCAAGTTCCCGCTATATCTCCCGTTGGTGTCTCCATGGCCATCGCACTATCGGCTATGGTGGGGATGAAAGAAGGTGCAGCATAAAAAACCGTCCCATTAGTGGTTTATAGGATCTAAGAGATTCTATCTTATACTTACAAGGGACATCACTCACACCGAATGCCCCTTTCCTGCCAAATGCCCCCCCCCCACACCAGATTACCATTTCAGTATTAATTTACATCAGCCAAAAGGAGCTGTGAATTTGTCTTGGGTCCCTCTAGTATCAGTGGCGTAGCGGGCTTTACTTGCGTCCGGGCACAATACCTTATATTTAAACACCTAAGGGCGCATCTAGGATTATTTTATTGAGGAGGTGCATCAGAAGGTTATCAGCTGGAGGTGTGACAGTGATCAATTGTGTATACACAAGACTGTAAAATTGAAAATGGTTTTATTTTTTTTTTCAGTTTGACAAAATACAAATATAAATAATAGCGATTTTGGTTCTGCGTTAAATCGAAAGTAAAGAATTAATATAACAGTATTCCAGTTTAAAATACAATCATGAAAAAAATCGGATCTGCCCGAAACCAAAAAATAACCTCGCCTGCCGATCAGGCCTTAGGGGATATAACTCTATGCAAATGTTTTGCAGGGTACAGCCAGTACAAATATAAAATTAAAAAAAAATAAATTATAAAACTTGTAGACATTCATGAAACGAAGAATAATTTCAGGTGGGGGTGGGTTGCTCCCAATCGATTCTTTTGCATAACAAGGGGCGGCTCCTTCTGTCATGAATCTACTCTCAGCTTGTACCCCGTGGTACATCTAATTGTTTCCCAAGTCCGACACCGTAATTCCTAAGGCAGGCCACATCAAAGCACACACACACACACACCCACACACACATTCACAAATCATACGCCCCAGACTTGAAAAACAAAACAACAACCAATAAATAGAATCACAAAATATAGGTTCACTTCCATCCAGTCAAAGTTCAAATCACGTGTATAGTTTTCAGTCAGACCGTAAGGAAAATAGTTTTTAAAAAAATGAGTCGGCAAACTAGGTGACTGACCAGGTCCACTACTGCCACAGGGTCACCTCCCATGTCCCCTACTCCCAAAGGGTCACCTCCCATGTCCCCTACTCCCAAAGGGTCACCTCCCATGTCCCCTACTCCCAAAGGGTCAAAGGGTCACCTCCCATGTCCCCTACTCCCAAAGGGTCACCTCCTAAAAAAAAAAAAAAAAAAAAAAAAAAAAAAAAAAAAAAAAAAAAAAAAAAAAAAAAAAAAAAAAAAAAAAAAAAAAAAAAAAAAAAAAAAAAAAAAAAAAAAAAAAAAAAAAAAAAAAAAAAAAAAAAAAAAAAAAAAAAAAAAAAAAAAAAAAAAAAAAAAAAAAAAAAAAAAAAAAAAAAAAAAAAAAAAAAAAAAAAAAAAAAAAAAAAACCTCCCCATGTCCCCTACTCCCCAAAGGGAACACTCTCCCTGGGCCTAACTAATTTTCAAGGTGCCGAAGATACTTTTAATTAAGGCCCTAGAAATATCTTCTTCTGGGTCCCTACCCCAGGAAAGTTTAATAACGGCCGTGGTGTCAAAGAGCCCTACATCTGCCGATAATGTGAGAGCCGCTGATCTTCTTTCATTTGAGTTAGTAAAGAAAAAATGTATTGTAAAAAAAAAACAAATCTCTCCGGCTATTAATCATGTTCTTCATGTGTTCAAAGAGGGAGAAGTTCAAAATGAGGCTGATCAATTTCCTCTAATCTGTTCAATATCTCAGCCCCGAGCCAGCCAATAATCTTCTGGACATTAAAAGATAAGATTAAAAACTAAAACTCCTCGATTCAAAGAAAATCAATGTTACACAGGGAAGAAAATAAAGCTCCTATTGGCATTGCTTAATATTTTTTTTTAGAAAACAATAAAAACATGGAAGAAACTGACTTTTTGTTTGTTGACATCAAAGAATGACCACTGTTCTGATTTATATTTTTTTAAAAGAAGCGCTCATTACTTGCCTGGGGCCCGGAAATATGTTGCTCACCCAGGGGGGTCCCGCGTAGTGTCCTCCGTCCTATCATAAGACTGCTTCAGCTGACCACGTTCGCTTTAAGGTTAAGAGCATGTATTATGTACTGCTGACCACACTCACTTTAATGTTAAGAGCCTGTATTATGTACTGCTGACCACACTCACTTTAAGGTTAAGAGCTTGTATTATGTACTGCTGACTACACTCACTTTAAGGTTAAGAGCCTGTATTACTATATAGGAATACAATGGTGCGCACCAACTGTGTTTGATTTTCTCGTCAACGTACAATTGAATTGATCGATTTTTCTATTTTTGTTTTAAATTTTGGTGTGTGACGTAGATAGACATACATAGATATAAAAAGTTTGACATTTATGAATTATATAGAGATTTGTTTCAGTGCTGGTGAGCACTTCTGGTGTGCGCGCCATGTGATGATAATCCTGTCTTCCAATTTAAAGACGTGGCGTGCTTCCGTGCCTGTTGTGCGTTCCTGGTTTTATAAGTACGGTCTTTAAATGAGATGCGGCATTTATTTCCCTGGCCACTAATTAAGACTAATCACCTTCCTATTGCGCTAGAATATTTTTATTTTTTCTTTCCCCCCTGTGTATCATTTCAAATGTATCTCTGTCTAGAGTTATCTCCCTGCGAGCGAGTTATTTCCCCTTTTCGTCAAATTCCGTTATTTTTTTGCACGGTTGCCTGGAACGGTATGAGGAGAGACATTTTTTTACCTCATCCTCATCACCATCCCGCCCACATCACTAATTCACAGGACTTTATTTATTCTTCACCAATTTATTGTCATTTAAATTCTTTTCATAGAAATTTTATTAAAAATTCTAAATTTAAAAAAAAAAATCTACGAAAAAAAAAATAGCACGGAGATATGTGACAAAGGTCAACTCGTTGCACGGACAAAGGTCAACTCATTGCACGTCAAAGGTCAACTCATTGCACGTCAAAGGTCAATTCATTGCAGGACAAAGGTCAACTCATTGCACGGACAAAGGTCAACTCATTGCACGTACAAAGGTCAACTCATTGCACGGACAAAGGTCAACTCATTGCACGGACAAAGGTCAACTCATTGCACGGACAAAGGTCAACTCATTGCACGGACAAAGGTCAACTTATTGCACGGACATATGGCAACGTATTCACGGACATCTAGCAACGTATTTACGGACATATGGCAACGTATTCATGGACATATGGCAACGTATTCACGGACATATGGCAACGTATTCACGTCTGAAACCTCTGCCTAGCTCCTCACCCCCTCTCTTTCTCTCTCAACCTATGCCCCTTCAGTCCATCTCAGCCTACGCTGCTTCAACCCCCCCTCCCCCCCGCCTAGAACCCCCTTACATACCCCCCCCCAACCTTCCCTGCCTAGATCGGTGAATTGATTGAAAACTTTTTGTGTATTTCTTCTTTGAAACTTTCCGTTGATTACCTACCTCATTCTTACCTTCCCTTGCTCCCCTTCTGGCCCAGCTGTGTTATTCAACTACTCACTCTTCTTCTTCCCCCCCCCCCGGCCTCTGTTTCAAGCCGGTCACCATGACAACAAGCGGCCATTTTTTTTAACAACTCCCTGTGTCATGGCCGCCGGCCAGTTGTCATCTTAGTATTAGACGGCAAACATGGCGGAATGGGCTGTGTAAACAAGGCTCCGGGCTGTAACATGTGTGTGTGTGGGGGGGGGGCTGGGTGGGGAGGGGGTTTGGGGGGCTGAGTAAGGTAGAGTTGGGGGGGAGGGGGACAGAGAACTTCCAGTTGTTGTTCTTTCCTCAATCATTCACGCCGACTTTCCTGCTCATCGTCTGAGGCAACTATCGTCATGTTGACCTGTTTGAAATCTGTTCATGGTCAGTTTTGGGAACGTGTGGGGGGGGGGGGGGAATCGAATTCCTTCGCACACAACCGTTTTTTTTTAGTCTCTAGCCAGACAACATCCAAATGCGCTGTAAAAAAAGAATTAATAAAAACCGTTGATTGGTCAAAATGGTTGACGGCTTATACGGTTGTGTCGCTTAAGGTACGGTAACACAACTGACCAGCTTGACCTCGGTGTGGGGCTACTATTGAGACACAACTGACCAGCTTGACCTCGGTGTGTGGCTACTATTGAGACAAAACTGACCAGCTTGACCTCGGTGTGTGGCTCCTATTGAGACACAACTGACCAGCTTGACCTCAGTGTGTGGCTCCTATTGAGACACAACTGACCAGCTTGACCTCAGTGAGTGGCTCTTATTGCGTGTGACACAACTGACCAACTATACCTCAGTGTGTGGCTCCTATTGAGACACAACTGACCAGCTTGACCTCAGCGTGTGGCTCCTATTGAGACACAACTGACCAGCTTGACCTAAGTATGTGGCTCTTGTTGCGTGTGACACAGCTGACCAGCTTGACTCGGTGTGTGGCTCCTATTGTGACACCACTGACCAGCTTGACCTCATTGTGTGAATCCTATTGTGACACAACTGACCAGCCTGACCTCAGTGTGTGGCTGCTATTGTGACACAACTGACCAACTTGACCTTGGTGTGTTGATCCCCACATTAAACCTAAAACCGGCAAACCATCACATTCCGAATGAATATATTTGTTCCTAAATCGTACTAGTTCCGAATTAGTTTTTTTTTCATTTATAAACCCTAAGAATTGATTCATTTATATTTCTGTTCTCCCGCAAAGTGGATTTTTTTTTTCAAAAATAAATTTCTCTGCACTCTTGATTTGGAAATCAATGACGAATGATTATACTTTGTTTGAAAAAGAAAACCTATAATTCAGTTTCGTACAAATTGTCACAACCCAATTTGAACAGCTCGTGGTCTAGGGGTACATTGCCGGGAGGTTCACCCAGGTCCCCGTAGGTTGGACATACACATTAACATTTGTAGATATATGTATATATGACATATACACATCAATAACTCTGTATAAATAATAAAAATAATAACTTTAATCCCCTTTAAAAAACTCTATCCACATAAAAATAGAGTATATATGATAATGTACAATAAACAAAAATGTTTAAATAAAACAAAATAGATAAACTAATACAACATTAAAATAGTATAATACTCAAAAAATATTACATTCTATAAATAGACTATATTATAATATAAAATTTGATTGTTGTAAATTAATCTTGTGGTCTCTCAGTCTCAAATCCTCCCCGAATCAAAAGAGATGAGAGGGCTAAAGGTGAGCTCTATCAAGGTGCACCATAGGCCGGATCCTATTAATAAATAATTCTTATAGATTGCTTACATATTAAATACAACATATTTCAAGAAAAATCTACAAAAATATACTTTGTTATTGCAATATACTAGGTAAAAAACTATTTAAATAACTTAACCACATACCCTCCAACTATAAACTCACATCTCAAACTCATCAACATATTAATATTTTTACATTTAATATTTTAAATGGAGAATATACAAAAAAAACACACATCAAACATGTATGTAAATAAGCCGTTACATGGCATAGGCGAATGCAAAAAATAAACGTCACAAATCTATGCGTTGTACATCACCAGCAGCTGTTCACTAACAGAGCGCCCCAAGTTTCGTTTTATAACATGCGCACCAAGATGTGAACACATCCTTTCAAACATACTCCCTTCAACTGCTTTATGATATCTCGACACAAATTAAAAAAAAAATCATTCACAATATTTTCACTATTAGAAACAAAAGCGATTATTTTTATTCCTGACAAACATTACTGAATTTTGTCTTGGAAATCAAATGTTTTGTTTATCTTAAAGATTTGTAGCTATGGCAACTACAAGTATATCAATAATCAATTTTCATATTGTTTATGTAACAAATCGTGGATTGAGGGAGTCGTTTGACGGCTAGCAAAGTTGGACAGGCTGAAGTCACGAGTTCGAACATCAGTATCGTATCGCTGTGAGAAGGAACTAACCCAATGTTACTTTATGTATGGCAGTATAGTATCGTAGCTATGACATTATCGTATCGCTTTGAGAAGGAACTAACCCAATGTTACTTTATGTATGGCAGTATAGTATCGTAGCTATGGCAGTATCGTATCGCAGTGAGAAGGAACTAACCCACTGTTACTTTATGTATGGCAGTATAGCATCATAGCTATGACAGTATCGTATCGCTGTGAGGAGGAACTAGCCCACTGTTACTTTATGTATGGCAGTATAGTATCGTAGCTATGACAGTATTGTATCGCAGTGAGAAGGAACTAACCCACTGTTACTTTATGTATGGCAGTATAGTATCGTAGCTAAGCTAAGGCAGTATCGTATCGCAGCATGTAAACAAAGTCCACTGCTACCTAATTATAACAGAGTGTTGTAGTCTCCAGCTAGACAATGAGAGCTAACCTCATTCATGTAGTCTCCAGCTAGACAATGAGAGCTAACCTCATTCATGTAGTCTCCAGCTAGACAATGAGAGCTAACCTCATTCATGTAGTCTCCAGCTAGACAATGAGAGCTAACCTCATTCATACTGGATTCACTGAACCTAAAGTTACAGATAAAAGACTTTCCTAAATTTATTTCTTGATGTGAAAATATCGAAAAAGTTAAGCCAGACAATACTTTCAAAAGTTTACGGTTTGTAGCGAATTTATGACAACTTCGAGTCACTTCGAGAACAAGTTAAATGCCAGGGGGAAATAAACATTGAGATGTATGAATATTCATGAGAGGCGCAATGAATTAAATTAAAAAAAACAAAAAACAATATAATCAGCAACGCGAGAGTAATTAAGGCTTGTTTAAATTAGTGTCACATGTCACATGAGGTGAACACGGCTTGCCAATGAAATTTCGTGTAAGAGATATAAAATATCAATAATAAGATATCGATTAATGCATTCTTATGAATTTTACCGAGTACATTCAGTATGCAAGATATGTATAATCATCACATGGACTTAAAATAATAGTATCGTTATGTGTGTGTGTATGTGTGTGTCCAGAGTAAGAGATTAGGAATTACATAGACAGACAGACACAAAGACAGATATAAGTAGTTACCGGAGGTTATTACATGGTTTATCAGATGTATGTCGGCATAAAGCAGCAGTGTACAGCAGTGTACAGCAGTGTACACCCTGCAGGAAGATCATAATGTTATAGCGGCCGCGAGAAAATTGCGTACAACGTCAGTCAATTTTTTTTTTAAAAAAAGCTTTTTTTTAAGGCTAAATGTTTTAAAATTCGTTTATTTTTCGTGCTCTCAGAATTCGCGATTACTATATTTTACAATCCAACTACCAAAATATGAAGATGTTTAGGTTTATGTTTATCCACCAAAAATGAGCATGTTTTTTCCCCCTCTATTTTTGTAAATCTATTAACAACGATGCCTGTCTCTCTCTTCCTCACAAAAAATCAAGCAGATCTCTATAAATTGGCAGCTATTATACCAACCATTTCGTATTTTTTCTATCCACATTACGTCATGTACATACAACAGCAATGTCTAAATCAGCAACAGCAATATCTAAATCAGCAACATCAATATCTAAATCAGCAACATCAATATCTAAATCAGCAACATCAATATCTAAATCAGTTGTAAGGGATGAGTGCCGTGGTGTGGGGGGGGGGTGACTAGCTTACCGACACCCCCCCACCCCCCTCCTCCCTTAAAACATGTTTTGATATTCGATGGTGGAAAAATGTATCAAACCAATGTACCACTGAAAATGTGTTGTCAATTCTTTTGTCCATAGATTCTTCTTCTCAGTGAGTCCCTTTTTAATTCATTCTAACCAAGATTGTTTGATCAGTGATGTCCGAAAGGACATAGTTTATAAACATAAGGACTTTGACCGCAGAGGACATTCAGATGTGAAATAAACTTGAACTTGGTCGCGGAATTAAAAATGTTCATTATATTCCGTTGGGTTCGACGACTATGGGTGACTGTGTGTGACACTCTTTGTCCGAGTGCCCCTGTGTGTGTGTTCATGTGTCTGTGTGCCCGTGTGTCTCTGTGTCCGTCTGTCAGTGCGTCTGTGTGTCTGTGTATGCGTGTGTCTGTGTGTCCGCGTGTCTGTGTGTCTGTGTGCCCGTGTGTGCGTGTGTCTCTGTGCCCATATGTCAGTGTGTCTGTGTGTCCGTGTGCCCGTGTGTGCGTGTGTCTGTGTGTCTGTATGCCCGTGTGTCTGTGTGTCTGTGTGCCCGTGTGTGCGTGTGTCTCCTTTCCCATGTGTCTGTGTGCCCGTGAGTCTGTGTGTCATTGTGTCTGTGTCCGTGTGTCTGTGTGCCCGTGAGTCTGTGTACCCGTGTGTGCGTGTGTCTCTGTGCCCATATGTCCGTCTGTCCGTGTGTCTGTGTGTCTGTGTGCCCGTGTGTGCGTGTGTCTATGTGCCAATATGTGCCAATATGTCCGTGTGTCATTGTGTCTGTTTCCGTGTGTCGTTGTGTCTGTATGTCCGTGTGTCTGTGTGTCCATCTGTCTGTGTATCTGTGTGTCTGTGTGTCTCTGTGACCATGTGTCCGTGTGTCTCTGTGACCATGTGTCCGTGTGTTTGTGTGTCTGATGTTCCTACACGTAAATCAGCGTTTTCTGTTGACACATTATTGTTTATGCACCGATCTGACGAATGAGCTCGTTGACAGGCACCTGGCTGACACAGATTGCAAACTGCCGACAGCCTCATTCTGACCTGGTCGATTTGTTACAACCCCCCCCCCCCTCTCATTGACATTCCCCGAGTGTTTGTGTGTATGTATAAGTGATACATATTATACTAACCAACACACAGGGCCGGATCAACCATTAGGCTAATAAGGCCTTAGGCCCTTAGCAAAAAATCGGCCCTTATTGATTATTTTCCCTAACACTTGTGATACATGTTTTTTTTTTCATTTCGGTGTTCGTAATATAAGGCCCTTTTTTTTGGTAACAAGCCTTAGGCCTATAATTAACTAAATCCGGCCCTGCAAACACTCAAACCCTTTCCTAATTGTCCTCCCGGAAGAATCGAGTCAAACGCATGACGAATCAGTGAGGAATAATTTTATTTATTTATTTATTTTCAGTGGAGCTCCTATTTTAATTATAGAGGGCTAGGCCTAAAAAAATCGATTAATACAATTATCTTTTTTTTTATTTGATTTTAAAAGGATCGCGACTAGTTTAGCGAATAACATTTGGATTCCAGCAACATTAGGGTTACTGCAAAATCATTGGGGTTACTGCAACATTAGGCTCCTGCATCTAAGGGATTCCTGCAACTAAGGGGTTCCTGTAACATTGGTTTCCTGCAACTAAGGGGTTCCTGCAACATTAGGTTCCTGCAACATTGGGTTCTTGAACTAAGGGGTTCCTGCAACATTAGGTTCCTGCAATATTGGGATCCTGAACTAAGGTGTTCCTGCTTTGGGTTTCTGACATTGGGTTCCTGAACTAAGCTGTTCCTGCAACATTAGGTTCCTGCAACATTGGGTTCCTGAACTAAGATGTTCCTGCAACATTGGGTTCCTGAACGAAGGTGTTCCTGCAACATTGGGTTCCTGCAAATAAGGGGACCAGGCGGTGTTGGAGGGTGTGTTGATTCCACGCAATCATTTCTAAAGCCGCTACTAAATTAAAAAGCGTGGTTGACTACAGTACTCTGGTCTAAACATATGTTTACATTAGTTGATAAATACAAATAGATAAGTAAATAATCTGTATATCTAGATGGGCAGTCAGGCTTACGTTTATAGTAATGATGACGTTTATATATGTAAATACTTGTCTTAAATTGCATTGAATTTTAATAAAGTTTATTCTTTTCAATTTAATTTTTTTTTAATATGGAGGTGTAGTAAGTGGGGGGGGGGGTATTTACATGTGTCCAGAGACTGTAAATTTAAATTCCGAAACGAAAAACGGAAAAAGAGGGTGTGGGTGGGGGGAGGAGAGAGATAATGTCAGATCCTGGTGCTAGTTGGCTAATTGTGTTAATGAGGGGGAAACTGACAGACATGATTAGGGAGCAGCTTTGTGTGTGTGTGTGATGGAGTGTGTGTGTGTGTGTGTGTGTGTTGGAGTGTGTGTGTGTGTGTGTGTGTGGGTGTGTGAGAAAACAAAACTCATGTGGTGGTGGGAGTAGAGGCCGTAAAGTTCCGGGAAAGGAAAAAAAATGCTGCAAAGATTGTTTTTACGGGGTGGGGGGGCGTCGGTTGGTTGGGGGGGTGGAGGGTAAAGGGACCTTTACTTTATTACTGTGATAGGTCGTTTATAATAAAAGTCTGTCTCTCTTGCAGTCGGTCTGACTGTCTGCATGTTTCGCTGACTGACTAAATATCTCTTTGGCAATCTATATAGTTGTCTGTCTGGTTATTTGTGTGATTATCTGATTGACTATATGGTTATCTGATTATTTGTTTAACTGTCCGTCTGATTATTTGTCTAACTGTCTGTCTGATTGTTTGACTAACTGTCTGTCTGATTGTTTGTCTAACTGTCTGTCTGATTGTTTGTCTAACTGTCTGTCTGGTTGCTTGTCTAACTGTCTGTCTGATTGTCTAACTGTCTGTCTGATTGTCTAAAAGCACCTACAATGGGGGTTGGTAAGCACTGTTATGTACTTCCCCAATCTAAGGTCATTAGTAATCACGTGGACATTTGGGTTCATCAGTTGAACAATACAAGATTTATTCACAACCCATGTACATTGGGACGGGTTATAATAGTCCAGGCGAAACCAGTGTCTATTGTACGTACATATGACCATCTGAACGAGTTAAACGTGTTAGTATCTTATCCCTTTACCCCTCTTCAGTCTGTTCAGACTCTGTTCCTCCCGAATAGACATTTCTCCGATGTGATACTCTTTAGCGTGTCGTGTCACCGCGAAATTTTAGATTCCAGCTAAAGAATTCTAATTTTCTGATTCACCCGGTAATCAGGCTCAGACGTAAGTTTTAGTCGTCCGAAATTCCTCACGGAAATGGGGGTAAATCTTTCTGCAGTCCGCCAACGGTTCTATAGGATCTCTGTTGCTGATGATGACGTGGCCAGTGGTGTCACTATGGTTGGTGTCTCACCTGGTGCGAAAACTTCACAGTGACTTCCACCATGAACAATCGAACACATTTCGAATTCTCCTGCGCTAGACAATAGAGAATCGCATATTAGTGTAATGTTTGAGAAATACGTCCAATTAGTCAAAAAGCTGATGAGTTTTAACAATACAAGTTTAACAAAACAAACAAATTACGCAATATAATTTAACGTGTAAGCATTTAATAAACTGCAACAAACAACAAAGCAAAGTCAAATTATTGTTCTTTTCACAATAAACTTTAGTTTAAATTTTCCGTTCCTGGTTTTCAAAGCTGCCAATCTTGTTAATCACTCCATCAATATATTTCACCAATATATCACTTTCAATAGATAACATAGCAAAATCAGAAAGCCTTGAC
Source organism: Bulinus truncatus (assembly GCA_021962125.1). Lineage (NCBI taxonomy): Eukaryota > Metazoa > Mollusca > Gastropoda > Planorbidae > Bulinus > Bulinus truncatus. The sequence goes on along the minus strand of JAGDYQ010000091.1, from coordinate 1,897,624 downwards.
TGTCCCATAGGCATAGTGGATGGCAGGTGATTTTTTTTATCAGTCTCAATTTTAAAAAGCTTTGCTCACAAGAAGCTACCAACAAACTGATAATGATAAATAATTGCAGGCTCGGTTAGATATTTGGGGCAGAGATTCTAAGAATCCCCGTTCAGCAATGAATTTCAAATCATCAAATACTGACCACTCTTTGGCGTTGTTAGGAACAATATCTGCTGCCTTCAGGCGTCTTCTCTGCCTTCGTATCTATTTTAAAAGCTCCACTTCAAATAACTCATGATAGAAAAATGAAAGCGACCAAACATCTGGTCAGTGTGTGATATTTCAGGTGTGTGATATGTCATGTGTGTGATCAGGTGTGTGATATGTCAGGTGTGTGATATGTCAGGTGTGTGATATGTCAGGTGTGTGATCTGTCAGATGTGTGATATGTCAGGTGTGATGTTGAACATAATTTCATAATGCTTCTCAGCCTTTATGTCCCTATAAGGATCTCCTTCACGTGATGCGCCAGGACATTTATAAACTCATTTTGAGTTACAAGTGATAGATAAGATACGGATGCCCTCTTCAATCTCATTAAGTGCTCTTTTAACGCCGAGTCATATTCGAAAGCATCTCAACCATCTCAAGAATTGTATTCATTTGCATAAGATCCACACGCTCTGCAGGTTGGCACCCTGTGCTACTGCTCTGCATGTTGGCACCCTGTGCTACTGCTCTGCAGGTTGGCACCCTGTGCTACTGCTCTTCAGGTTGGCACCCTGTGCTACTGCTCTGCAGGTTGGCACCCTGTGCTACTAATCTGCAGGTTGGCACCCTGTGCTACTAATCTGCAGGTTGGCACCTTGTGCTACTGCTCTGCAACAATGATAGTTTATAAAACCCGACTAGACCGAGTTCTTTTTGTTATGCAATCGACAACTGTTAGTTTTGGTGTCACCCCTATATTGGTGTCACCCGGTGTGGACCCCCCAATGGTGATGCAACTGGGCGTGGCCGTCATAGGCGTCAGGAGACGTGACGATGACTGTTTTCATGCTGCGTCAGAAACTGAGCTGGCTAACGCTCTTAGCCGTGACCGTAGAGGTCAAGTAGGAGCATTTCTATTGTCCGGTTTAATACGCTGACGTTTAGGTCAACGGAGGCGGGAGTGGTCAAGCTTGTCGAACTGGGTGATCTCCAGGCTTGCTCTCTCGCCTGAGTAGACATTCAGCCACCTGATCTCTTTTTAGAATTTAGCGTCCGGCAAGCTGACCTTACCGTTAATTCGATTCAGCTCAGTCAAGCTATTAATTTATTTCTCCCCCTTCAAAAAGTCTAAATTAACCACTGCCGAAAATGTTACATATGTACTTTGACATAAAGATTTTTTTTTTTTGGTTGTCGTACTTTGTTT